>JAVSBS010001491.1:40808-63078 GCA_033124195.1 Coracias cyanogaster
CAGAGCTGCCCCAGCACTGCAGGGGGGTCTCCCCAGAGCGCAGCAGAGGGGCAGGATCCCCTCCCTGCCCTGCTGCCTGCGCTGCTGGGGATGCAGCCCAGGAGGACCTTGGCTGCTGGGCTATGAGTGCACGGGGCCAGCTCAGCTCCAGCTTCTCACCCATCAGCTTTTTCATCCAAGCTTTTCAGCCTTTCTTCAGAAGGCTACTTTCAATATTATCAGCTGTCTTCACTGCCAACAGCCCAAATCTTTTCCGTTTTAGAGCAGAAAAAAAGGGCTTTCTGCAGCTCTTTTCCACCTCACACTTGACAAAGTATTGCACCTCCACTCACAAAGACGTTTAGGGGGAATCCAAGGCTGGCCTCAGTGCAGGGGGTGGGATTTTGAAGATGGAAACGGCCGCAATTGTGATGGTTTTCAACTACTCTAAATTTCCCCTAGTTAGGATATCTGTTCATCATCAAACGTTATCTACCCTGCTGTCGAAATCCAGATAAATCATGAATTCTGATAAATCAAGCTGTGTCAAACATATTCATCCATGATGGAGATTTGTTTCACAACACTCTTTAAAGAAAAAAGTCTGATGCCTTCAGAGGCACAAACTCCTTAAATCACTACAATTATGATGATGTTGCAAGAAGCAAGAAAACAAGAAGATAGAAAAAGGCACTAAATGTGTAAACACTCCCTTCCTCATCTTTCTCCCCCAGGTTTTTCACCATCAACTCCAAGTATGAGATTACTGACACCTCCTGAAGGTAATGCTCAGAAGACACAAGATCAAGAAATAAAAATGAACTTCAGTCTTCTCCTCATTTAGTTACAGATTGAATTTTTTCCTTAGTACCCTGACTGTCTCCATGACTTTCCTTCACGCTCCAGGAGCAGGAGGAGGGGAGGAAACCATCAGTGCCTTGCTAAGGCATCTGAACAACAGCTAGAGCATGCTGCACAGAATCAAAGTTTGTGGTTGAAGAACGTGGCCTTGAAAGCCAATAGCCCAGATCGTGTGGGATCTCAGCTTACAAGGCTCCTTAAATCAGCCAGCTGGATCTACGCTGAAATACCTTGGGGAAATACAGAGAATATGAAAAGGATAAAGAAGGAAACTGTGGGTGAGGTTGTGGAGTCTCCTTCTCTGGAGAGATTCCAAACCCGCCTGCACATGATCGTGGGCTCCCTGCTCTGGGTGACCTGCTGGAGCAGGGGGTTGGACCAGATCATCTCCACAGGTCCCTTCCAACCCCCACCATGCTGGGATTCTGAGAAAAACCCCCAAGATAAACAAGAAATAGTGTCTTAGCTTAAAGAGAAGGGTGAAACATCACCTTTCCCAGAAAAACATGTCCCTTCCAGCATGTGGAAGAGCCCAGTGACAAAAGGATGCCATCTCCAAAACCTTCTGCAGCACAGTTAGAAGAATGGCGGGGAACCGACCAAACAGGTGAGTCATCAGAAGGCAGATCTCACCTCCTCTAAAAAAACAAACCAAATTCAATTATCTCAAGAAATTGTAAATAAACAAAGAGTGGGTAGCAAACAGCACGCTTAGGAATGCCCTCAGGCACGGAAGCAAACACGACCTAAAGCACAAAACCAGCACCTCCTTACTGCTCCTGGGCTCTCACGGAGCCTGTACACTATCTAGATCTGAAAATGAACTCTTGCCCAAGTGAGGTGTTAAAAAATAATATTCCCAGAACATTTACACCCCCGCCATTCCTCTGGCATGCTTCATACGGAGACACATCAGCTGTTTTTCAGCAGCTTCAGATGGAGTTTTAATGTTGTGTTTTCTCCTTTGTCAATAGTTTTCATCTACCGTCAACAGTTTCAATGTAGATTAATAAAACCTAGAGAAGTAGAGATTTTCTGATCAAGTACTGTCAAATTAAAATGTAACTCAGTGGTAGGATCTTCCAGAGAAGGAAGGAAGAAGCTAAGCTGCAAGCACCATGAATTCCCTGAGGTCCTTCACCTGAGAGAGCAGCTCCTTATGGAATCCCACCAACAGTCCTGGTTTGCTGTTTGCTCCAAAACAACAATCTCTAGATTCTAGAGTTTTGTTTGTGTTTTGGTTTTTTTTTTAATCTGGCTCAGAAACTAGATAACAGAGACAGGATGGACTAAACACTGCAAAAATAAACAGCTCTGAGCTTGACAGACGGGAAAGCAAAAAGACAGGCTCTGGAAACAAGAGAGCTGTAGCGAGCTCTGTCGTGCATTAATATCCTCCTACAAGAGAGGATCTCTCATCTCTGCTCTGCCGCCAGCCTCTAAAGGGACTGACTGTAAAGGAAAAGGGACCTAGGCAAGGAAAAGAAGCATTTCCATTCGACTTTGAGGAACCTAACAGTTGTAACCAAACCTATTCTTTCAAGTCATCCCAAAAAAAGGTAAATTCTCTCTTTTTAAAGAAAACCAGTGGCCATTTCCCCCAGCCTGTCACCTCCTGACCGTGCTGGGAGACTACACTAACTCTCACTGGGTTTCTGTAAAGTTAGAACTGTTATCTGACAACTCCTGCTCTGTCCTCTGACCTGTCCGAAGCACTTATCACCTCCGCAGCCCTGGATTCCGTTGCCCGGTTATTTTAACCGTTAAGCACAGTCCTGTGCTTCATGACAGGAGCCAAGAGGTGGCCAGGAGTGGAAACAGGGCAGCAGACAATGGCAGGCGACTAACCCCACCACGCTAAGGGGGCTGAGATCACTAGATCCTAAAATAAATGTCCTACAAGTATTGTACAACTCGTCACAAGATGTATTTCTAACTGTTCTTTTACAACCACCACTGCCCCGTTTGACCGCCTGACAGGTTTCGATGTCCAAGCACACGCACACACACAACACACCTTTCACAGTCATAATGGAGAACTCTCAAGTTCAGAATCATTCCAGAGCCTCAAAAACTGCTATTCTCCTCCTCCCTGCAAAATATAGATTTTTTTTTCTCTCAAGGCTTTTCACTTACCTCTCCCATAGCTCGTCCTTCCAGAGCAAGTGCTTGAAAATCATGATTCAGTTCATCCATGGAACGCACCTATTTATAAATGGGCAAGAAAAACACATGAGGAAATGCTCCTATTTGTTTTTCGTAATAATCATCAGAGTTTACAGCCATTTTTCTGATATAGACTGAGATCTACGTCCCACATTACAGGATATAACAAGGTTATCACACTCCAAAAGATGATTTACCTTTAAGACTCCTGGAAGCTACAATGTTTACAGTGTTAGATTTATACACAAACAAAAAAAAGAGGAAAAAAACAGCAGTTACTTTGAAGACACACCGAGTCCAAAGCAGATGCCTTCGCTGAGAGCATTGCAGAGACCAGTATTTCAGAAGCGAGCTGTGTGATCGCAAGAGAGGGAGTCAATGCACAAGTCAAGTCAGCATCATGCCAGCATCATTTTCATCCTCTCAGGTGAAAATCAAGTAAAAGACACTCATATAAAACAAGCACATTTATATTCAAGTTACACTGCTACAAAGGAGAACACAACAATGGTAGAAAAAAAAAGCAAATTCAATTAAACAGCACTGTTTGCAACGGAGGGCAGGGGATGAAGCAAGGAGAGCAAGTGATGCCTTCAGAGCGGTCACCCAGTTTACTGTGCCCATGACGATGCCTCCAAGTGGGAATCCAGAAGGACAAACGGGACCATGGAACATCTTTTAAGACACCCCTGATGGGCTGTCGCCTTCTCCTCATGCCCGAGAAGCCAGCCACAGCAAGGGAAGGGCAGCGAAGCAGTGAAGTAGGGAAGTCCTTCCAGATTCACGCAGGGCAGAGCTTGGGAGGAAGGGGACGGCCCCAGGAGGGGACACTGGCCTTGCTCACCTGGAGCCATACTCTGCTTCTGCTCTGGATCATGTTCTAACCGAATCCATTTCCAGCAAATCATTACAGAACCAGCAATTTCAAACTCTTAGCTAAGTAAGTCGAATAACCAGGACAAAAACCACAATCCTTCCGATTTGCATTCCCAAATCTCATCCAGGCAAGTCCCCACAGACGCAGCCACTGAGCACAGGCGCAGAAGCAAATAAAAATCACCCAACTATGGAGCTGAGGACAAAGCGCAGAAGTTCGACCACGCGCTGGGGTTCAGACTCCATTACTGCCCTCCTCAGATCACACCTCTGGATCCAAGCAGCACTTGTTAGGACAGCCACAAACACTAGGATGGCACACAAGCAATGTTACACACCACCTACTCAGTGTTTACATAATCCCTGCAGCCCAAACGATTGGATACACCTTTCTGCCAGGGCAGGTTTGAAAAAATTTACTTATTTATAGGAGTAATCCACACCCTCTGCTCGCTGCCATCCTTTATGGGCACTTTTAAGATGCAGTGTTTAGTTGTGACACCGCTGAAGACAGTGGCTGATCTGGAAGGAACCAAGGAATAACTGGTAGGTGATTTATAGGAAAAAATCCTAAGAACTGGGTGAGACGCTAACACACCACCCTGCCAGGGACCAGTGCTGCTGTAAGCACTTACACCACCTTCACAGCCCTTAACCCTGGCTCCCGATACTCCTGACACTATTTCCAGCAGAACCAAGTCAAGACTTTGCTGTGATTATGCTTTATTTCTGCTTTAAGACGAGATTCAACAGACCTTATTCCCAGAATATCAGATGTAGGGAAAGCACTACACAACCTGCAGGAGTCTCCTCCCGTCTGGATTCTTCCAGTATTCTGTGACAATACTACTTTGCAAAAGATCAGTAACGTATTGTTCAATTATCTAATATGTAACTTGCAAATCCTCAATGGCCAGTCACTCGGAATTACAGTTTAAAAATAAGGTATTCTCTTATTAGTGTATCTCAGTTCAAAGTTATTTTCAGTTATGCCTCAGTCTTGCCACCTCCTGCGGTGACGCTTATCTCATCAACCACTGTGAGTGAAAACAAGACTCCACCTTCCCGAAACTGCAGCGCCAAAGACTCGCCTTTACTGTCAGCTCCATCACCGCCCTGCCAGCGAAGACACATCTCATGCGGGACAGAAGTTAGTAAGCCCAAATTCTTCCGTGAAGCGCTTCAAGCTGAACTCATGGAAAGTGCCGCAACCCCCAGACCTGCTAAGCCACAAAAGCCGAACAGCAGCAAATCATTACGTCAGTGAGAGATGGGGGACTGGAGAGGCTGTACCAAAGAGATTCGGGAGGTGATGTTCGTCACTCTCACTCCAAAGCAGTGTTCCAGCAAACCACAGCTGCAGCCACAGCGGCACCAATCCAGGACTTGCAGTGCTGCGGAAAGTGCTGCTGGAAAAAGAGCGCTCAGCACGTGTGCCCCAACTTCTCTGAAACACATCAGCTCCCGAAGGTGGACGCTGTGCTATGGGAACCTCCAAAAGAAGCTGCAATAAAGATACAATCCTTACGTTCCTAGCATAAAAGGATACTAAGAGATGTTTGTATCTTGTTTTGGTCATGTCCCAGCACCAAGCTGTGCTCCCCTCGCTCAGCTGCGCCAGCAGCCCTGCTGAAGGTCTTGTGCAGAACATGCTTCTGAGCAAGACTGAACTCTCTTCTCAGCCCCTCTCTCACTCTTCTTTCTGGTACTTCAGCATGGTGCATGGCCATCCGTACTCCACCAGGCACTTTTTACAATGCTAGAATCATATATTTCATCTGTCCACATCAGATGCAAGAACATCGTCAAGAGATTTCTTGATCAAGCGTTAATCTCGAGTAGAAAAATGCGTTGTCTCGTTAAGCCAATTAAAGCAGGGCAAATAAGTGATTTGCATCTACATGTGAAGCCGTGCCCCCGTGCCAGCCGGAATTCTTGGTGGAGAAGCTAGAGCTGGTGTAACTATTAACCACAACATCATCTCCAACACAGTCACAGCCTTCAGTGCACGTTCACAATCCTCCAGCAGAAACCACAAGACTGTAGCAGTTGCCGTTTCTCCAAGAGCAAGAGTCAGCAAGCAGACCCAGCTCTCCTTGCTGCCGACCATCAGTCCGTTTCCAGCAGGGTGAAGCATGTTTGTCTTCAAACAATGCCAGGACAGTCGATTACTGTAGAGGTGACGCAGAGACCAAGATAAGAAGAGTGGTAAAGGGCAAAAAACGGGCTAAACGTGAAAGCAAAGTGCACTCCAGTGGTGTCATACCCAGCTGGTTTAATCGCACACTAATGGTGCACTATTATTTTCCTCTTCTTGGGTCTGCTGGAAGCTGCCCTTCAGACATGTCTTAGATTGCAAGCTGCCATCCTAACCCCCCTGTTACCCCACACAGCAGAAACTGTCCGCCTCCATCTCCTCCCAAATGTACTTTACCCCAGTCCCTATCAAAAGCAGAAGAAAATAACGAGTCTTTTCTATCTGCTATCAGAGATCAGGTAGCGTAAGAAATTCTTCATTAAGATATCGAAGTCACACCCCTCATCATCTCTCTTTCATCAATCCCAACCGTTATGGATAAAAACAATTTCCAGATCAGGTCTTTGTGCCTGACTTTCAAGCACTGTGTGCTCCAACTGTATAGAACCACCAACGTTGAGACCTTTCCCTCAGTCACACGAATGTCCACTGATCTTTGTATCCATTTGTAATACAGGCCAGTTTATGATTCATTTTTTAAAGATTGTATCCAGAAGGTCCTCTTCTCATTTCCCCACTTCTACAACATGAAACAGCAACACCTCTTCACCTCATTTTCTAACACGATATGCACAAATATCACAGGGTTCCTTCATTTCCTTGGAAAGAACAAATAGCTTCTGAAACAGCAGAAGATAAAGCCAAAGCCAGGACCTCCCACCCCGCAGTATCCCAAAAGGCAGGCGACACTCTGGTCATTAAACAAGATGGGTGATCCACCACCTCATGGGGATTCATTCCTGTTAACTGGCACTGACTGGTAACGAACGCCAACATGTAGAGCAGAGTCACAATGGTGTAAACACTAGAAACAAGGAGGTTCACAGAGAAAGAACTTCACATATGAGCACTAACGTCAATGAGATTTGATGACCATAAAAATCCAGTTCACCACTGAACCGGAGTTTTGAAAGAAATCCAGAAGACAACGCCAAGATCAATTGGCTGCAGAAGGAAGCGATGCCCTGACATCTGGATACGACATGACAACCTGGTTCCTTGGAGGAAGAGGTGATCTCGAGAAACATCAGGACTTGCATGAAGAGAAGTCAGCTCTCGACCCAACTGCTTCAGAAGCGATGAACAAAAGCCGACTCCCGCTCTCAGCCAGCAGCACCCCTTGGCCGCACCCCCATTTCAGCCTCTTCTAGTCGCTCTGCGAAGCAAAAATGTAATGTGCTCATCCTCGGCAGCTCCCCCAGCAGACCTCCCTGCTCCCACCTTCCTGTCAAGAGTACTTGTTCCATCGGATAAGGCAGAAAAGCGGCAAGCTGCCTTTTGAAGCCTACTTAACAAAATTAAGGCTCTGTACATCAGCAACGCTGCTGCCGAATGAGAGTCACAAAAGCCATTTCATGGCGCTGGAACGGTCCTCCCCGTCACGCTGAACGCCGTGTGTGCACTCAGGAATTATGGAAATCTCACTGAAATTAACTTGAATCTCATTCAAGAAGAGCGATTTCTACGCATGCTAATATATGAATGTATGTCCCTAACACGTTCCAGCCACTTCAGTGACTCAGAAATAATTGCTGCCTGCCCGCTGGAAGCAGTGATAGGACACGGGGTGATGGGTTCAAACTGGAAGAGGAGAGATTTAGGAAATTACGAGGAAATTTTTCATTCTGAGGGTGGTGAGACCCTGGCACAGCTTGCCCAAGGGGGTTGTAGATGCTCCATCCCTGGAGGTGTTCAAGGTCAGGTTGGATGGGGCCTTGAGGAAGCCGGTCTAGTGGGAGGTGTCCCTGCCATGGCAGGGGTTTGGAACTACATGATCTTCGAGGTCCCTTCCAACCCAAACCATTCTGTAATTCTACTGCCGTTCATTACAGCAGAGCATGTTGGAGGTCACCCATCAGACCTCCAAAGCTGATTTTCAATCTCCTGAATAAAACCCCTTGTCCTCACACAGCACCACAGGGGCCCTTCCTAGTTTCAACAGCAGGTACCCACCGCTTCTGATTTTAGACAAGACAAAACACACAAGGCTTTCTGCTCTCACCTGCTGCGCATGGCAACAACACAAACCCATTTCTGTAGGTCAATGGCCACTTTCAGAACTCAGCCTCCCACACAGCCAAAAAGCTTCTCGGCAGCTCTGCATCGAACGCGCTCACTGGGCATTGTCCAACCCCTCCAGCGGCATGCGGCCAATTCAGGTCAGGGAGCCATCTTACACAGGGCAATTACAACCTTTCTTCGGTTTAAATGAGATTAGAGGGCCCCTCCATTGCAAAACTCAATGACAGCAACTCAGGTTGGTCCCAAAGCCACACAGCCACCAGTCCTTGTCCATCTCTGGAACACTTCCAAATTTACACAGCTGTAGCAGCAACGGAGAAAGCGATATTCCAGCAGCTAAACAAGTACCGTTTGGCACTGGACCTGCTGCTACGATTTTGATCCTACCACACCACAAACCCAGGCGAGACTTCTCCCTGTCTCTGAGCCCACCCGGAACGTTCTCAGTCACAGATACAGCCAACATTTAACAGTTCTGAAGTTGTCTCTTCTAGAAGAGCAAAGACTCAGCCCATCATCCACCAGCACCCAAACCCCACGGGGCTGAATCCCCCATGAGAGGGTGAGAGTGAAGGGAACAAAGAGACCAGGAGCAAACATCTCCTGTCACACCTCTAACAAGCCACCCCAAAACATGGCCCAATGTCCCCAGAGCTAAAAAGCCACCACGCAGCAAAGGGCAAGCAGAAAAACCAGTGAAAACACCAGTGCGCCCAGTGAAAGGCGAGGCACAGCCAAGCACCAGGACAGAACAGGCCGTGCGGCTGGTGTCAAAACCCTGCTTCGTTTTAACCCAGCAAACAACAAGGCCCACGGGGCTAAATGGCCCTTGTCAAAAGGAATTCTGCTGTCAGATGAATTAACAGGAGCCGGGGCCCTGAACTGTCCTTCCAATGACTAAACAGGGATGTGAAGGACCTCGCAAATTAACAGGAGAGCAACATTCTATTTACTTTTCAGATTCCCAGCACCGCATTTTTTATTCTCGAATAATCCAAGGGGTTTTTGCCCAAACTGATAGCTGCCAGCAAAGTAGCGGAATTGTAAGTTTAAGTAAATATTCATGTAAACAATCAGTATTAATACTGCACCTTATATTAAGCAAATATGGTTGCTAATATGACCTTTACATACAAATTCCGAGTGTAATACTGTCTCCCATTTCATGGTCCGCAGGGATCTCAGAGGATTGTACACTAGGCCTTAGATATTAAGGAATCCTCGTTTGTGTAGAATTTATATTCACCCAGACACAGCAAAACTATCAAAGGCTAAATTTCACTCTTTATCACATAGAATTTTTTCTTCCTCCTTATGCAAGTGATGTTTCCCCAAAAGAAAAAGGATGGGTGGAATTAAATGAGAGAAAAGAAAAACAAACAAATCCCAAACATACAGGAGGAAAAACATGAAAACAAACAAACTAGAAAGTCTTTTGGACAAAAAGAAGCTGAGAAATAACCAGTTGAGAAATATTCTAATTGATGATCTAAAAAATTGCCTCGAAGTACACCAGGAAGCCTAAGGGCATTTGATTTTTATTTGTTTGATGTTGGACAACATTAAACAGATCAAATATCTGCATTTATTCGTGGTAACAGTGATGGAAGAGGGTTTAAGCTATCTATTTCTATTAAGCCAATTATGTTAAATAGGGAGCCTAAGCAAAGAAGGCTGCTTCTCAAAGCCCCAGCTCTCCCGTTCCTCCACCCCGCTCTCTGAACGCCTTCCCCACGCGGCCCCGTTTCCAAAGCTGCTTTCTGCTTGCCCAGCGCTGTCTTACAGCAGGACCTCTCTAGTTCCAAGCTGTCCCTCCTCTAAAGCAAAGAGCTGCTTCTCCCATCACTCCTCTCCCCCAGTGCTACTTCTGACCCGTAGGCAAAGCTCCCAGGGCAGCATCTGCCTCAGCCGGTGGGATGGGTGCTGTGGAGACATGATCCCATGAAGCTGGAACATGTCAACGGCTGCTTTCAAAATGTGTTTGATCTGCAGTAAATTAACGGGCCAAGTGCAGCCTTTGGTCCCGTCAGCCAAGGAAACAGACCCCAGAAGATCCCACAGATGCCACCACAGGGCATCTGGGTGAAGCACCCTGAACTTAACTGCCATCCTGGCACACAAGGGCTGGGCGCTGGGACCCCAAATCCACGGGCAGGGCTGATTCCTCGGCCTCTGCTGGTGCTGCCCGTGTTCCCAGCACGCCTGGAGGAGCCCACCGACAGCTGGAGCTCTGCACAGGCTCAGTGGGACCACCCTGCTACCAGACCACTTGTGTTTTGCTTTTCTGCTCCTGCAGAGTAAGGCAGAAAACTGTGTTACTGTTGTACTTGTCAGGATAGATCAAAACGTTTGGATTTCTCAGCTCCTGAGATGAACAGCGTTTCTTTTGCTTCTGTGAGAAGACAAGAGGTGAGAGACTCAAGTTCTCCTTGTCTGCACAGGTACATTATGGGTGCTAACCTGGAGCACCTCAAGTGTGATGATGACTTAGATACTGATTTTTAACTCCTGTGCACTCCACATGTGAAAACACAAGCATCATATAAAGTCTCCATCCCTTAAGCCTCCACATTTTAAGCCTTGCTCAATTTGTAGGAATTAAAAAAAAAACCTACCTTTCTTTTCTAGTAAAACTTTCCTCCAAAAAAGGTCAACATTACTACAAGAACAAGAGGGATTGAGGCATCAACAAGAAATATCAAACATTCAGGCTCCTACCTGAATAAAACATCCTTAGAATGGAGAAAAAAAAAAATAAAATAAAACAAGGCTGGTTGAACAGCCTAAATACTCTGTAGCATTTGATTTATCTAGCCCCAAGTTGGTAAAGCTTTATAAATTAACTGAAGGTTTACAAATTTCTGAGGGAAACAAGTGCCTCCTACTCGGCTGTGGGAGAGCGCCCGTGTTTGTTTGAGCAGCTCACAGAGCAGGTTATTTTAAAAATACCTTCCCTGGGTGTGCACACAGATTATCCACAGGGAAAAGGAGGGAGGACAAGAAGAAAAGACAGTAAAAAAAAAATGTCAACAACAGGTTAAAAGACGTTGTTCCATCAACTGATTACAGCACTATTTTTAGTCCTCTCCTATAACAATGGTGGGTAAAGAAAGAACGTGAAGTCACAAGTATTACACAGGATTAGGTGGTTTAACTACTATTTTTGTAGTAAAGGATTCATCGTTAGAATTGCTACTACCATTAGCATAACGCTATTGAAATTGCCGATTGGCTAATGCTTTCCGTGGCGTTTAGCCAAGACGATTAACGATGCAGGGGACAGAAATAAACGCGAGCACGGCGGCCTCGCAGAACGGCTCCGCTTCGTTAGCTAATTATGGTTTCCCTCCGATTTTATTCACTGAGGAAAGTGCTTCATTAATGTGGAATTTAGGTTACGCTGCAATGTGTTGGGTGCATATTGCCGGGGTGCAAACTTCCCAAATATTGGATTGCAGAAAAATAATCTTAATTTTGTCCCACCGGAGGTGGCAATACCTTGGCAAAACCATCTTCTGCTTCAGATCTGGCTCGTCTGAACCCCAAGAAGACTCTTCCTTTCACTCTCACTCCTACCCTGACCTGGCAAGGTTTAAATTCAGAGGGAACAAGGTGTGGGGAAGGGATGCAGCAACGTCTCATTCCAGTGCCAAGCTTGGCACTCCTGTCAGAAACGGATACGAGTGGCCCCGTGTCACATCGACTGCTGGCAGCAAGGCCAAGGGCTCAACTGAGGTTCAAAACCAGACGAGATTCTTCCTAGCGCAGCATCAGGGGCTGAAGCTTCTGTCTGGGACACGTAACATGGCCAGATACTCCCAATAAAAACAACTGCCCTAGAACAAAAGTTACCCTTAAAGGAAGAGAAGCAACACGATATCTGAGAGCAGATCGCTTGCCGGGAGGGAACGTGGCATCACATGATATCCGCACACAAAGGCGAGTTTGTTCATCGCAGACCCGCGAGATCATCACTCAGAGGAGACAGTTTTCAAATTGCCTCAGCACACACCGAAAAGCAAGTTTTCAGACACAGGCAAGGCTAGATCCAACACTCTGGAACAGCTCTTTGCTGAGATTTCTGATTGGCAGTTGGGCCAGTTTGCAAGGAAGGTTTATAGGGATGTGGATGGTTTAGAGGGTTTTATTGGACGTAAAGTTTCATCCATTTCCACAAAGGCTGCAAGTACCACGACATGTTCTGCAGGAGCACAGATAGGTCACAGCAGCTCAGCAAACCACAAAAGAGCTGGTAAGGAGAACGCAAAGCTGGAGAGAGGGGAGGAAGAAAACAAGCAGAAGCGATGCTCTAACAAAACTCTACTCAAAACACACTTGGGTGCAACATATTAACCGAAATATTACAAGTTTCCTTGAAGCATTGAAAATTGCAAATTCTATAGTGTGAAAATATCTTTCCTCTTCCTGAGCAAGCACCACAGCGAGGAAGGAGACTACAAAGATGATGCACCACAGAGAAATCCCACAGCCAGCACGTCAGGTCGCTTGTGCAATCCTGACTCGAGCCAGATCTCTTGCAGCTGCCTGTCAGGGACAGTAAAAACAGATTTCGGAAGAAGCAGACTCTTAAACTGACTTTCTGAAGATCCCAGCATTGTTCTTCTCCCTTGTACAAGAGATAGATTTTCCAATATTCAACGTTAAATATCCAATCTACTCATCCTTCAATCTCAGGACGAATTTTCAAAGCGCACCACAGGTAAAGCAGAAAACTAAACCAAAATGTTCCCGCTCCCCTCCCCAAGACACCCCTTCACAATAAAGAAATCTCTGCTAAACAAATGGGCCAAATTAGACGCTTTATTTCAGCAGGTTATTACGTCCTCAGTTATCTGGGTATCGAGTTAGCACAGCCATTTCAGCATTAACCCCAGAGAAGCCCCAACCACTTCACTGCGATCCAAGGAAGGAGCCATGAAAATTCAGATTTCATGAAACCTACATCAGAAAACATTTCTCCAGAACAGAGCCACACATTCTATCACGTGCTGTAGTGATTAAGACTCACTTCACGCCTTCAACTCGAGCCCAGACAACCAGCCAGGTTATTTGGACGCATACACCAGGTGCTTTCCACAGGCAGCTGACGAAAGCTGTCCTGAAGTGTTAAACGGCCACTTCAATGGGATTTCAATCTGGAAGAACGAACGCTACAGCTTCTGCTTCCAGGATCATTTTAGAGGACCTTGACACGACTATAAGGCAAACCCTGGTCATGGCGCCTGCCAACAGGCACCAAACATTGTCAAACGACATCAAATCCAGACACTTCCACAGCAGCAAGCGGCATCATTTGAGAAGCAGCGCTCTAGAAGGGCAGCTGCCAGGAGAATTACCTTCTGTCTCGCCTCGAACCCAAGTTCCCAGTTAAGAAGTTGCACGGTCACGCTGCCAAAAGGCAAAACTGAGCAAAAAAAACCAGCCCCAGCCCTGCTGCTCTCACTATTCTTCACCAACTATATGCGAAAAATTCCCCACATTCAACAAGACGATCCCTGCAGAGTTCTATTGTCTCAAATTATTAATTAAACATGCTCTCAAAGAAAGTAAATCCCTAAAATCATTTGCCTCTACTAAGCAACTCCCAGATTACCCTAACTGCAGTTCAGACAGTCTGAGTATATCCATTTGCTGCAATTCAGAAGGGACCACCACCAGCGAAACTCGCTCTTCGCTCCAGTTCAAGAGCGTACACGCACAAGCCCCAGGAGACCCCAGCCAAGAGACCCCAGCCAATTTTCCTACAATCCTGTTCAGTGTCGATAACTTCTCCCAGCTGAGTATCTCGACTGTCTTTTCATTCCCCTCAGGAGCAGTAGATGGCTGCTTGGATTTGTAATGAGATGTGCAACCTCTAGTATCCAAGACGAACCCAACCCGGGCCATTACTCATCAGGAGTCAGCTCCTGCCTCTGCACTCACTTGTGTGAGCACACGTTCTGATCACTACCCATTTTTTGCAGGATAAATGGCAGAAAACCACCCTAGTGCAGCTATGATGATCAGTGAGCTGGAATACCTCTCCTGCGAGGACAGGGTTGGTCAGCCTGGAGCAGAGAACGCTCCAGGGAGACTTCATTGAGGCCTTCCAGTATCTGAAGGGAGCCTACAAGAAAGTTGACTTTTTACAAGGGCTTGTAGTGATAGGATGACAGGAGATGGTTTCAAACTGGAGAAGGGGAGATTTAGATTACATGTAAGGAAGAAGTTCTTCCCTCTGAGGGTGGTGAGACCCTGGCCCAGGTTGCCCAGGGAAGCTGTGGATGCTCCATCCCTGGTGGTGTTCACAAACAGGTTGGAGGAGGCTTTGAGCAACCTGGTCTAGTGGGAGGTGTCCCTGCCCTGGCAGGGGGTTGGAACGAGATGATCTTTAAGGTCCCTTCCAACTCAAATCACGCCATGACAGGATTCGATGACTGTCTGCCCCAACAGCCTGAAGAGTCACTGGGCATCGCAGGTGACTGACAGCCTGAACCTCTGCAGTTTGACACATAAAATTACCAGTGGACATTGACACTCAACCTCATCCTGCTGCTTTTTGTGGATAAAAAGAGAAGGCTGCATTTTGCAGTCAAGACCTGGCTGACAGAAGCATCTTCCAGGCAAAGTTTAATGATTTAAGTATTTGTAGCTGCAGACTAGAATTCTGCTTAGGAGTTCAGAGATTCCAATCTAGAAAAAAAAGCCTGATTCCACCGTTACTGCTGCATCTGCAAGAACAAAGAGGAATTTATAACCTAGGCTACTGGCGTGGATGGCTTATCTTTGATACATGCAAACTGACAGTAGCATCTTTCATGGTTTCACTTTACATAAAAACATAATTCTCCCCATCCCCTCTTCTGGAGGTGAAGGGAAAGCGCAAAGGGAAAAGAGTTTCCAGGCAAAATATTAAGAAAGCCAGCATTTCGCTGCTGTTGGCAACAAGAGGACACTATCTACTTCTCCAGTAGTAGAGAAACTTTGTCCCAAGTGCTCCCCACTGAAGCCACTCACAGCTCTACTCTCAGAGCTGCACGTCAAGTATAAACTAATGACAAGGAGCAACAGCCAGCACCATCAAAACGGGAAGCGAGGAGCCCGTAAATAAGTTCTGACTCACAACACTCACAGCTATGTAATAACACATGATGAAATGCTATCATTTGGTAAAAATCACCGGAGTATCATCACCAGCAGAGACAGACGTCTGTCTACATATGTAACAAGAAGAAGCTGGGATTCAACAATTAAAAAAAAAAATCCCTCTACCTTTAATTACGACCTCCCAAGCTCTAGGCAGGCATTAACCTATATTACCCTACTATTATTTTTTCTGACTTTCCATTATCTTTTAGCTACCGAGTTTCCTAACCAAGTCTTCAAGGCAACAAGACAAAGTCCCTCGCTGCAGTATCTCCACAAGTCTAAAATAAAAAATACAGTATTAGAAATGTATCTAGAAGAAACTGAGACTTAGCAGACACCCCATAATGACTCCCCACCTCCCTGCATGTCACAGCACTTCCTTCCACTTCTATTCTTGCAGGACACATTCAGTTCTATCCCAGCTAAGCCTAAACTGAATGAAATCATTCTGCACACACAAGACTAGTTCTTGCTTGCAGGAATTTATAATTTAAGAGGCAGATGCAGAGGTGGCTGAGAAGTCAAAAGGAACAACAGCGTGAGGATCACATATACCCTGTGCTCTGCTTCCCGTGAGTAAAACCCCGAGGCAAACACAGAACCATGGAAAAAGCGGCACTCGGGAAAGCCTGAATCAATACACACACAGATAAAACCACCCAGCAACCACTGGAGCACATCATCAAAAACAAAACCACATGAGGAAAGGCTTGCTGCCCATCTCCGCTTGAAGAAATTAAAGACAAAGATTGGTTTCAAGGTGCACACCGAACACAAACCACCAGGACTGTGTGACAAACACATCCCAGCCAATGGGAAAACCACCAGGAAGCAGATAAGGGTAGAACGTCAACGATACTCTAGTGGGTATTTCTTGAGCTTCAGATCACAGACCACATGGGGGAAGGACAGAGAAAGCATCACACAGAACCCTGTCAGCTTAATCCCGCAGGTGTATTTTATCAGTACAACCTTCTCCGAAGGGTTCTGTTTCCACAAATACAGGCATTTTTTTTTAAAAAAGTTAAACTAGTGTAAGCTTATTCCATTAAGGAGCACATTTGTCAGTATCACTTCATCACTTTCCTGAAGAAAATCAAGCTGAGGAAGATCTACTGACATGTAGGCCAGTCTTTGTAACAGGCAAGATTTTTTTGTTTAAATGAGAGTTTAAGTCTTCTCATTATTAAAGAATGCAGTAAAAAAAAAAAAAAAAGAATCAAATACCAGCACAATTCCTAATGACTGCAGGATTTGGGTGTCCTGCCCCCACCCCCTCAATCTCCAGTGAGTTTTGTTTTTTTTGCTTTTAGGGATTTTCAGAGAAAGGAAGATGAAAGTATGAGTTGGAGGAAAAAGGGATTAAGAATTTTATGACATTCACTTTAATTCCTGAGGTCATCTTTTGATAGAATGTCCAAACAATAGCAGCTCCTGCCCAAACATCGCCACACCAGACCACACGATAGCTTTTCTCTGAGAAAAATAAAAGTTGCAGTCTTTCAGTATGACATTTTTGCTTACTTATACAACATAAAGCACATTAAGATCTCCTCCATCCATGCCTCTTGAAACAAGTTTTACATTTAGTGACTGAAAACTTGGGTAGTAAACAGAAAAGCTCTATCTCATTTCAATGCAGTTATTTCCTTTACAGTGATAACGAAATCCTATGTTGCCACAGAAGATTATAACTACAATATTCTTCTAGCTGCTTAGTTCCTATTGCAGGATTTTATGTGAGTTTTCTTCCAGAACAACTTAACCAGGCGCGGGGGTTTTACTTCTTTGTTGATGTACACACTGACTTCAGCGGGGTTGCAAAATTCACTGCAATGTTTGCTTTTAAATGGTCTGGATGGCAACACATCCCCCAGGGAGGCTCAGCAGAGGAACAAGGGCTTGTTGGCTTTTATTTGAAAAAACCAGACAGGAGGGATTCAGGAAGGTTGCAAAAGCTTTGTGTCTGCTGCTCTGACAGTGTTTGGGGAATCATTCCTTTTCAAAACGTGCTTGCACAGAAGCTCTGCTCTCTTAGCAAAGGAAGCACTTCTGCTTTGAGGAACTCCTCGCAGGTCACGGTTAGAACGCTCGGTGAGTCATGCACTTGGTTAACTCGCAGCACTTCCGACAATGCAACTGCTAAAAAGACTCCTGTAAACATTACTAAACGCTACTACCCAGACGCAGTCTGGGCCAGGACCCTTCTGAAAACGCTCAACCACTGTAAGAAGTTAGCTGTGTCTCTAAAAGCTCTGTTCCATGACATCCTGAAGGTTGGTCTGAGTTCAGTTACACACATGAAGAGCTCCTTCCCCTCCCAATCGTAACCAGAAAAAAAAAAAAACCCAAACCCAACAAAACAAACCACCAAACCCCTAAAGAAACATGCAAAGGAACCCAGGGAAACACATTACCACCAGCTTCCAGAGCTGTGCTTTTCAATATTGGGAATGTGAAAAGCTCAACCTACATGCATTGGCAGTTTTGTAATACCATTACATAAGAATTATTTAACTACAGCAACAGATTTGCAAAGCAGCAGCAGCAGCGGCTGCTCCGCTGGTTCACACATCCAAACCCAAGCCAATCAATACAGGGAATGATACATTTCAAATGTGCGTTTGTCACAAGAGAGCGAATCGGGATTTCAACACCCTCAAGAGCAGAAACGTTTCAGCTCATAGCTAGCAAGGTGCCGCAATCCTGAAAAGAGAAAAACAAAAAGTACAACTGTTGCCATTTTCCGACTGCACATTAACCGGCTTAAGCGTTAAAAAGCGTCATTAAAAGCATCTATCACAAGCCCGATACGCTCACAGGTGGAGTTTGGAAACATGGAACTGGTTTTTTACCTGATGCTCTGCATGAATGTTATCCCCAGTAGGCCAGCGATGTTTGCTGTTATTATAGCCGCCTCCACCACTTCCTCCTCCCCCAAGCTGCTCACCATGCTGCCTCTGGAAGAAGTAATCCACCATAGCGTCGTCCTGGGAGCGGCCCGCCACTCCGATGGATCCGGGAACAGGACTGGAGTGCGTCCCTGCCGCCAGCGCCTGGTTTGCAGCTGGCTGCGGCTGAGCCTGGGACCCTGTTCCAGATGTCAATACAACAGGCATGGTGGGATTAGCTGTATCTTGAGCGTGCTGTTTCAGGTGGGGGCTGAACGAGTCCTGCCAGAGTACTGCTTTTCTCTTCAAAACACACGCAACGCTCATTCCACCAACACCTATGGGGTGAGGGGAGGGGGACAGACAGCCAGAGAGAGAGAAGGAAAACAAAACATTAAACCCTCGCAGCTTTACGTATTAAGCAACACACCCAGCTTGTGACTGGCAGGGAAGTATCACGATGCCAACTCTGACAGTTTTCACATAGTTATTTGCTCCTTTAACCCAGCAACTAAAATATCATCTGAAAATGTATGCTAGCCAAAAATCCCACATTTTGTGCTTCAAAGTGTTATCAGTCCACGCGAGATTCACGCAAGGTACCCATTACGCTGAAATGAGAATGTCAATTTATGCGACGGACAAAATACTGACTGTAGCGCTGCCAGAGAAAATTGCTAGAAAAAAGCCCCCAAAAAACCCGGCGGAACGCAAATTACACCATCAGCGCCTGCTCTGCTTGTTTAGAGCTGACAAATTACGAGGCAGATCTTCAATCAATACACGAGTCTCACTGTATCACGATGTGTTCACTCAGTCATGCAAAACATCAAGGCAACAGGTTTGGGGTTTTTTTTTTTCCTCCAAACACAAACTTAAAATACCGGATTTCTGCTCATACGGTTAATTTAGTCCCAAACACAACACGCTGCCTTCCTGCAACCTCCAAAGCTGGCTTCAGTCATGGGATGGTAAACCACACCGAGATTCCCTGGAGGACAAGGAGCTAAGCTCCCGGTGCCCAGGATCTGGGAAGAACCTTCCAGAGCCGGAGCAGGCAGCAGCACCAGCCCCACTGCCGGCAGCACTGGGGGAAAGCTGCATGAGCTGTAGAAACCATCCAACACTAAAAACTACCCCAAACGCTTTGCAGTCACCCAAACCCATCAGTGCGCAGAACAACCGGCAGCAACTCACTGATTTACTATTCCCTCAAATGTTCCGCTGGCATCTCAGCAGCACAAACACACACGTTTGTTGTTTTAACACAACATTATCAGCTGATGCCGAGAGCAATAAACACATTACACATGTGAACAGAAGTGTTGGTGTCCTGTCCCCCCCGCTTATGTAACACTCAGCCAGCGCAGAGCGCACACAGAAATCGAATTTGGTTTCAAAGGGCTGGTGTGGTCAGATTTATTATTTTTTTTAAAAAAAATCAGTAGTTTATGACTTCGGTTACCTAAAAGCAACCCAACAAATATCACAGGGAGTTCTAAGGGTGACACTGCGGTGAGGTGGAGGATGCTCAGCTCTCACAGACCCCACCACAGCCACAGAGCAGCCTCAGAAAGCTCAGGCTGTGGCACCTTGGTGGCTGTAAACCTCGGCCCTGATCCTCACAGCAGCTCCCCCGGCCTGAAAGGCATCTCTGTTCCCTCCCTGCCCATCAGAGAACTTCTGAACAACAGTCAACTACTACAACCAACTCCCAAGAACAATTTTCTAACAGTGGGAAGAGAAAGTGAACACTAAAAAAAAAAAACCTAAATCCCATCTTTGATTAAACTTCCTCAAATTTGTCCCACTAATTGAGAGCTGGGTTAATATTCAAAAGAAAAGGACGATGAGAACTGCAGAGGTGAGATTTTTTCATTGCCCCTACAACACGTTTGTTCACACACACACGGACAGAGCCTCCATGGCCACATCAACAAGCAGTTCTGCGAGGTTTGGTCCATCCAGAGACCTTCACAACTTCAACACCAATAAACACTTCACAAAACTCACTTCTCTGTCTTTCAAAAACTCTGGAACTCACGGAACCTTCCCTAATGCTTCATAAAACACCGTGACAACACCTGATGTTACTAAACCTTCACTGATTTTCAGGAATACTACAATTTAACAGCATTTTTCCCATTAGTTTCCCTGTAATAAGCATTATTCAAATCCTTCAGCAACATGAGATGAAGCAATAACGCTCCCCTATGCAATAAGAAAAAAAAAAAATTACAGGTAAGAAATTCACGTATCACCAAGTTGAGGTGTGTATTAATGGCAGACAATGAAAACTGAACAGGAACTAAGTTATCTCAGGGCAGTCTTTAAAAAAAATAAAACCAGAGGAAGATACTATGAAGCCACAAAACGTTGCTGGTATCTAAGGAAGGTGCCGAGCCCTGGTTCCAGCAGACACACCGCACGGCACCAGTGGCAGGCTGGCACAGCCACAACGTTCCTCCCTTAAAAGGCAGCGAGCGCGAGGTCCCTCTTCTCACAAACTTGTTCCTGGGGTGATTTGCTCTCAGATCGTTAAGAATCACATTACTATAAAAATCGGGGTTTCCAGGTTCTAGAAAACCTCAGTCAAGGCACTAGGAAGATCTCTGCACAAGAGCCTCCTGCTCCCAGGCGCTTCCTCTTTCATCTGAGGCAGGCGAGGCAGCTCCAAACACGAGAGAAAAAACTTGGCAAAGGCGACATTTTGAAAGGGAGCAAAGGGGAACGGAGCATTCTGGGTAGTTCAAGTTTAGTTCCAAGACGTGTTTTGATAGAAACGCCGTGTGAAATGCAGCGGGCAGCTGAATCCTGTCATTCAAAGCGCACAGAGCATCAGAACTATGCGAAGTCACCTACACAGCGCACATTCATTAGCGAGCCGGCAGCTGCAGGACTCATGGCTACGAGGGCCCTTCTCATTTCTCAACTCCCCGTAAAAAGACAGAATAAACTTTTCCGAGCCAAACCCTCGGCTGGGAAGTTACTGATTTACAAACAAAGGCTTCTACGCTGCTATGAGGCGGACAATCCTCCTTTTCCCTCGATAAAAACACAGCCTGTAAATAAACCACCCTGTGTCATCGCTACGAGCAAAATATTTCAGATCATGGGACGTTCCACACGCAATTAAAACTTCGGAGCCATCTCGCAGCAAGTTCTAAGCACAAGCGGTGATGCCACCGAATAAAGCGGCTTTAATCCGCCTAGAGCTCGGCTACGCACTCAGCCCCTCGCTGCTGTTATTCCGTAGTCCTCTAAAAAGAGCAGGCAACATTCAAATATTAAGCCAGGGCAAAGATCCGCGTTTCAGAAAGTTCAAGCACAAACTCAAAGAGAGTTCGGGTTGGGGGGGGTTCTTTTTTTGGAAAGTTAAGACTGGAAATGAAAGCACGGCCATTGTTCACCAGCGCTGTGGCCTACAAGAACTTTTCCCGTTTCGAGCCGGTGTTTTCCTGGAAACCTGGTGAGAAGCAGCGAGTGAAGCGATCCTCAACCCAACGGCTACAGCAGCATCAAACCAGGGTAAGACAAATGCTCCCCCCCACCCCGAGCCCACCTCCCTCCTTCTTCATAAAGGAAATTCCTTACTCATGATCTGTGTAATAAAATCCCTGCTCAGAACAAAGTTATTAAACATTGACCAAAAACCAAAATACATTTTTAAAAATCGAGTATTTCTCCGGTTGGGGCAAGGGATGGACTCTTAAAATTACAAGTGAGCAACTAGAAAGGGCCGAACGCTGGTATTACGTGAAAAGGAGATAAAAACAAGGAGGGGAAAAAAAAAAAAAAAAAAGACAACAAACGCACACAAACACAAAACCCCAGGGTCACCCAGCACATCACAAAGTATTGTCTGCGTTTTCCTGCCGCCCACCCCCACCCCACTCCAGGCACCGTCCCCCTGCCCTGCCAGGGACCCTGAGCCCCCTCGAAGACCCCCCTCAAGGCCAGGGGGTGTGGGGGGGAACCCAACCACCCCCCCACCACCCAGCAGATCTCAAGTTGTGCCAGGGGAGGTTTAGGTTGGACATGAGAAAAAAGATTTCTTAATTTCTTCCTG
>JAVSBS010001492.1:0-30112 GCA_033124195.1 Coracias cyanogaster
GGAGAAGGAAGATCTGCCCACTGTAAGTGAAGACCAGGTTCAAGACCATCTAAAGAACCTGAAGGTGTACATGTCCATGTGACCTGATGAGGTCCATCTGAAGGCCTTGAGAGAACTGGCAGTTGAAGTTGCTAAGCTACCTTCCATCATATTTGAAAAGTCATAGCAATCTGGTGAAGTTCCTACTGACTGGAAAAAGAGAAACATAACACCCATCTTCAAAAGGGAAAAAAAAGAAGACCTGGGCAACTATAGGCCAGTGAGTCTCACCTCTGTGCCTCCAAGATCATGGAGCAGATCTTCCTGAAAGCTCTGCTAAGGAATATGGAAAATGACAAAGTGTTGTGGCAACCAACACTGCGTCAGGAAGGGCAAGTCCTGACAAACATGGTGGCCTTCTACAATGGGGTTACAGCATTGGTGGATAAGGGAAGAGCAACCTGTCATCTAAGTGGACTTTTGCACTGTGTTCCATAGCGTCCCATATTGCGTTCTGGAGCTGCAGGCTTTGTAGTTCTCTCAACCCTAACCCTAACCCTAACAGTGATGGGATTTGGCATCTGAGGTGCTGAGCAGTATGGGTGGCCAGATGCAAAGGTGTGGAGGGAGCAATGTTGCTGCAGTGTTGTGCTGCCCTTGGCATGGTCTTTGCAGCACCAGTGTCCCTGCAGCTCTAGGCTTTGTAATTCTCTGAAACCTAACCCTAACCATAATGGTGAAGGGATTTGGTTGCTGAGGTGCCCAGCAGCATGGGTGTGCAGATGCGAAGGTGCAGAGGGAGTAATGTTGGTGCTAAATTGGAAAGATATGGGTTTGATGGATGAACACCTTAGTAGATAAAGAAATAGCTGGATGGTCACGCTAGAAGATTTGTAGTGGATGACTTGATTTCCAAGTGGAGACCAGTGATGATTGGTGTTTCACAGGTATGAGTACTGGGACTGGTGTTATTTAGCATCTTTGTTGGTCACATGATCCTGCACCTAGGTTGGGGCAATCACAGGTACAGTACAGCCTGAACAAAGAGTGGATTGAGAGCAGTCCTGAAGAGAGAGACTTGGGGTGCTGTTTGTTGAAAAGCTCAACATGAGGCAACAATGTGCAAGTGCAGCCCAGAAAGCCAACCCTATCCTGGACTGCATCAAAAGAAGTGTGGTCAACAGGTTGAAGGAGGTGATTCTCCTCCTCTTCTCTGCTCTTGTGAGACCCCACCTGGATTACCGAATCCAGCTCTGAAGCGCCCAGCAGAAGAGGGACATAGACGTGTTGGAGCAGGTCCAGAGGAGGTCCATGAAGATGATCAGTGGTCTGGAACACCTCTTGTGTGTAGATAGGCTGAGAGAGTCGGGGCTGTTCATCTTGGAGAAGAGAAGGCTCTGAGGAGACCTCATTGCAGATTTCCAGTATCTGAACGGGGCCTACAAGAAAGCTGGGGAGTTACTTTTTATGAGGGCTTGTAGTGATAGGATGAGGGTAAGGGTTTTAAATTGAAAGAAGGGAGATTTAGATTAGAAATTAGGAAGAAGTTTTACACTCTGAGGTTGATGACCTGGAACAGGTTGCCCAGGGAGGTTGTAGATGCCCCAACATGGAATATGTTCAAGGCTGGGTTGGATGGGGCTTTTAGCAACCTGGTCTAGTGGGAGGTGTCCCTGCCCATGGTAGTGGTGGTTGGAACTAGACGATCTTTAAGGTCCTTTCCAACTCAAACTATTCTATGATTCTGGAAGCTTTTTATTACTGTATGTTGGAAACAGAAAAAAAAAAAAAATTGCAATCAGGTATGTTGCTATTCCATTATAATTTTAAAAATCAGAGTTGTGCTGATTGTAATCAATATATAGAAGTTGAAGCAATTTAAAGTTGATGTATCATCATTAAGATGTTCAAGAGATTTATTGTGTGAAGAAAATTCTGGTTTTAAATAATCATCATTAAAAATCTCCATTATTTTCTCCGGGTGCCCAATGCACACGCCTTCATGCATGTATGCATTTATAAGACCATATTGCATGATGCATGTCTCTCTTGTTCAATAAAAATGACACTGGATTTCTGTTGGTATTTATTACTCCTATGCCCCAAATAATTGGAAGTGGACACATATGGGTGATGAGTTCAGTCTCCATACCTAAACATTTGACAGATTCCTTTTGCCATTACCATTCCTTTAAAACATTCTGTAATTTACAGCACTTGAAAAAGGTGCCACAGCACGTGAAAAGAGAAGTGAACTACCTGGCATAAATTCAGCAGGTTGTCAAACAGCATTATCTGCCACACAATAGTTCAATCAGATACTTAGGACTAAAGTCTTTTTGTTTGATTACATGGATTTTTTTTGCATACAATTGGACCCTAATCTCATGAAAAATTATCCCTTGGGTAGTGAGTATTTGACTATTGAGGATATTTTCAGAGTATTGATCAGTGATCAAAGTAAAAATAAGTCTGATTTAATGTCAGTTTAGATTATTAAGAGGCATGCTAACCCCCCTCTAAGATCCAAAGTCAGAAAACCGAAAATAATGTAATACTATTTTCTCTGAAACTGTATCTCCAGACTATTAAACCATATTATATGTTGAAACGATGCTTTACTTCACTGGTAATGATGGAGAGATTCCAGATTTGCAGAATGAAAATATACCTTAGTCCGAATATACTAGCAAAGTGGGTTCAACTCTTCCTGTACAAATGAAATTAGCAGAAATAAAATTTAGATTATTAAAGATAACGCATTTTTATTCTTATTTGGATTTTACTATTGGTAGCAAAAATATCGTCCGTTTAGCTCCTTATAAAAACAAGTAGTTTGAAAAATGACTGTATCACAATTTTTGTGAATTTCATCAAGATTCTTGGCCTCTTACCATGAAAAGGTGTTCAAGCTTGCAGAAAAATAAAAAGTTCTCATCCTAGGAGATTTCTCAAAAAAATGTAAGAGATTTCAGGAAGCGAAACTCTGTGGGGACTACTCTACTCCAATGCTCATGCCTATCTTCTTTCAAATTAGCAACAAAACATGGCAGGGGCCATCGTATTTCTGTATTCATATAGACATCCCTCAAACAACTCAGGTGTCTGAGTATCAAGTATGCTAATCTTATTAAATAAAATTACCGAATTGACATCCTGCAGCAGTTTGATGTGGTTTGCTGTGAAGCAGTTTATCATAAACGTGAAGCAGGTTGTTTCTTTAAATACATAGAGACCTATTTGACATAAAAGAAACAATAAGATCTATATATAAAATCTAAATATAAAGCTCACTATGAAGAAGTCAGTATTTGCTAACAGGTGGTAAGTACATAATTATTCCTGTCCTAATTATATTCTATGCTATTTAAAGAAGCAATGTGACATCAGTTGATTATGGCTGAGCAAGGCTCAAGAGAACTTGATTAAAGTGTTCATACTTGCCTTGGTCAAAAGCAGTTTTTGAAACTCATGGTTTACTCATTGAAAGAATGAAAGTGATGAAGGAGAACCTCAGCTTTTTTTTGTGAAGGTATAAGTCTACAATCTTTCTCCTTGAGAAGCAGCCTGGGAAAAATTAATGAACTAACTGTCCCAGACAGAGTAGTGTGGCTGAAGCATTATTTTTCCTAACTGCTATCTAATTCCCTTTAAAAATCTCTTAGTGGCTCCTTTGGAATTAAAGAAAAATATACTTCCAAATCTCTGCTTTGGGAGGAGATCAAACAGTATATACCTCTAGATGGCTGGGACACCTGGTTGAGCACAGGGATTGTGGAAAAGGTTCCTGACCAGAAATTGTGTGTTTTTCACAAAGCTTTGATAAAAATTAAGTTTATCTAAGTGACCCTCAACTTTGTGTTAGTAAAAGCTGTATTTCTGCACATGGAAGTAAGATGGCTATCCTAGGGAATTTTGCAGGTTACTGGTATTGAAGATAATTTATGCAGTATTTAAACTCTTATCAAATGGCCTAAGAACTCTTTTCTGTCACTATTACACCAGAGCTACATCTCTGCAGTTACACTTGCTTGTCCCCCAACATACAGTATCTATACCTAATCTGTAAAATGGGAAAGGTTCGTGGTCTACACTAACCTCTAAAGCATGTCTTGGTTTTGCTGACTGAGAGCTGGACAAACTGCAAGACATTGCACTCCAGAAAATCTGGTTTTTATTGCCTTGTTTTTAAAGTCTTTCAGAGAAGAGCACAGTTTCCCCAAATGTGGTGCTTATTCATTATTCATCATTAGATTACTCATCTAGGTAAATGATTGTTTATAAACTGATCAGCATTAATCAGTCCACATCCTTAGCTGTCCCCAACAGTCAGATACTAAGTCTTTCAGCCAGAGGTTTTGGATAAAATTCTACTCATGCTTAACATGCCCTAGAAAGTGAAGTAGCTTGTATTCAAGTGCAACAGCAGTGAACCTGCAGCAGAATTCCTTCTTCTTTTTTTTTTTTGTTTTGTTTGTTTTTTTGGGGTTTTTTTTGTTTGTTTTTTTCTCTCCAAGAATATATCTGCACTTCCAAATCCTTTATGTAGAGCTACTGCTGTGATCCCTGTGGGCAAGACTTCACTGTGTCTGAAGAATTGTAGCATACCTGATGAATAGCCAAGACTTTTGAAAGTCTCTCACTAGAAGCGTGACTTCTCTACATCTTTGATGGATCATTTGTTAAAACAGAAAGCCAGATACCTGCTCTTGTCAAGTAGCCCTTTTTCTACGGATGGTGCAAAGATTGTGTAAAGCAGTATGTCAAATCCCTGCTAAGATAGCCTCTGTTACACAGAGGGTCAGTTAATCCAAACCCCTGGTTAAACATGTACTTTCTGAAGATATTGTTCTGAAGCTACCTTTAGGGCTTTTCTCCAAGGATGCTTTGGAGGAGTAGACTTTAAAAGACCAGATCTTCATCTTTCTTCATGATTTTTGGACAGGACTCAAGATCTGGACCACAAACCTATAGGCAACTAGAAATATTTTTGAAAACTTCAGACAAAGTGTACCAATTCAACAGCGTTTGATAAATGCAGTCTCTTTAAAAACTATATTCAATAAATCCTGACCGCAAATATCAGGTTATTTTTTCATCCTCTGAATGGGTATCCCCCTAGGCCTTAAAAATACTACTGAAAGATTTTATATGATTCATGTATCATACTAGGTTTGTGTAAGATTAATTTGTAGGAGGTGAAATTGCAGGCCTTCTCTGAGCTGGAGGTGATTTCAGCAGAAAACTTATAGCATGGTTTCCAGATATGAGGGCTGGACAATTTTTATGCTTAATGAACAGACTAGATTCCAAAATTGAGCTCAGCAGGAAGAAAGATTTTACACTGATTTCAAAAGTGATTGCACCTCTGTGTGTTAGCTCACATAAATAACCATGCTCTTCCTGCAATATGGCACATCTCTGACTAGTGCATCATCCCTTATCTGGGCATAGCACTCTGGCACCATCATTTGGTAACATAATGTAGTTCTGAGCTGTGTCAAGCAATTTTCGGGAGCTAATGAATCTTAGGCCAGAACCTTATTGATGCAATACCTTTCAGCCTCTTATCTCCACAGATATTACTCCTATAGATAGAGCTTCTTTCTTATCCCAGCCGTAACTGCAGGACTGGAAATCCCAGGAAGTAAAAGAGAGACAAGCTGACAAGGCATAAATTGGGTAAGTCCAGATGCAGTTTGGCAATGTGATGTTTATATGAGAGAACAAGCCCTGCTGATAAGTTTGGTCTTATTCCCTCAATACCTAGGCCTCAGAATGTAAACTTATAATTCTGCTTACCTAGTGCTGGGCCGGGTGGGCTTACCATATAGGATTGATATATGTCTCTGCTCTCTCAGGCACCTTTGCATCACTTTACAGCAGGAGTACAGCTAACTGAAAAGCCTACATGCTCATGAGCTAGCTGGATATCAAGATAACGTTAATTCCTGAGCCTCTAAGACGCATTTTAGGTTTCAGTCCCTGCACTTCTCCTTTCTGGGGGTACAAGTCTCAGTGGTCATGATAAACCTTGGATCTGATGCTTCAGCTTATGGAGTTCCCACTTCCCCATACATCCCTTCAGGAGTCCCACTGCAGCTGTTTTGAGCTTCCTAGTTGACCCAGCCTGGCACCATAATAGACTAACAGGAGGCAAAATTTATAAAGGGAGTTTCTGAATTATAACCATTGATGCTTTTAAAAGCATTACATGTCCATAGGTCTTTGGAAGGGTGCAGCCTTGACTTCCACCCTGAGGTAGATCTTACCCCTTTTAACAGTCTAAGGTAGAGGCTGATTTTTCTGACAATGAAAGTTTCTGCCTCATCCTTCCCCTTCAGATTTTTCTCTCAGAACCCACTAGATAGTTCACAGAAAACATCTAGTCTCTGATGTTCACAAACCCACACCCTATTTGAAAGCCTCCAGCCTCTTTAGCTAGGTTTACATAGAGCGAGTGAAATGAGTATTGCACAGGCACTTGTTGTTGAGGGACATTCAGAAATGAGAGCCACTCTCAGCTCTCATTAAAAGTTTTCCTACACTCTTTTTCCTGAAAGTTATACTGGAGAAAAAACTCATCTTGTCACAGGCAGGATACTCCTACAATACAATGAACTGACAGGGAAATAGCACACAAAATGGAGAATAAAGTAAGAACAAAACTTAGTTTATATAGATGTTTGACAAATCTTGACTAAAACTCTTATTTTCTCTCTTTTACCACAGATAATCCACTCAGAGTCATTTAAAGACACATATTGCCTAGTCTCAGAAACTGTGAGTTCTTTCTTTTTCTGATGCCTTTCAGAGCATTATACTAGCCAGTAAATTACACCACACAATAATTACACTGTTAAGAGAGCTTTCAAGCATCTATGTGTTCCCCATAAAACAAAGGGAGATGCAGGAGAGACCTGTATCTATCTTTAATGTACTATTAAAGAAATTACATAGATTCAAGAACAGCATTTCACAACTAGAGAAGTCAGTATTATTAGTAACATAGGAAAAAAAAAAAAAGAATGTTTTCTTGTCTCTTGCTTTAAAGAAGATTTTTGCTGTGCTTGTCAAAAAAAGCTTCCATTAAATTCAAAGCAGTTATATGCTGTTTCTTTTATAGGATGCACCAGGGAGCCACCAAACAGTCCCTCTGATTGGAATGGGACTATGAAAATGAGAGTAGAGACTTTGTTCAGTGTATTAAACATGCAGGTAGAGATAATTAGGAGCTCAGATGAGGAAAATGCTGTTTTAAGTAACTGCTGGCTAAGGAGTGGTTAGACCTCTCAGTATACAGAATAGAGCTATTTGTTTTAAAAGTCTTTTTCATATTCTTAAGACTTAAGTTATTTTTGAAAAGTATTTGTTCAGGCTGTTGAGCAACTATTTTTCTAGATGTTATGTGGCTTGTGATGATCAGGAGCTGTCAGGGCAGAAACAGCTCAGAAATTACATCTATATGGTTGTGGTTAGCACAAGTACTAGTACAAGCACTAGTACTAGGATGGGGGAAAGGCTAGAGAGACATTCCTTGAACAAAGGAATTAAAATAATGCTGAATACCTTCTATAAACCTTATAAGGGATATCAAAGGTCTAGATGTAGCTTATTTAAAATTGTGGTAAGCCCATTGGACAAGTTGAGGCTACGTCTAAGCTAGAACTGCTGTAAAAATCTGTCCTGGGAAAGATTTTTGGAGCTCTTTTCCTCCATTCCCAAAGAGAAATAAAAGTCTTGATGCTGTACCTTGAGCGATGGAATTAAATGTTTTTTGGATCACACAAAGCAGTGTTTCAGTTTTCAAATGCCTTTCTTAATTTTTTTTTTTTAAACCTTATTCATGTTTTGGAAACCTAGTTTTTTAAATATGTAATTTTCTGGATAGTAACACCAAAAAACATTTGCAGAGATTAATTCTAATAGCTGACCTTTTCCCATAAAATTTTAGTGCAGATTGGTCAGTGGGTATTTTATCTTATTTTTTTGTTTATTTTACAAAAAGAACCTTCTGTCAAAAATGCAAGCTTTCCAACTGACAGACTCAATTACAATTATTTGTGGCCTGATGCCACTTAAGCTGATATTTCTCCCCTGCTCTGGAATGGAGGTAACAGGATCCTGAATCTTGTTCTCACTTAGATTATTGCCTTGAACTAGATATAGAGGCCGACTTGACACTCCGATTAGTTTATAAACTAGAAATCTTCTAATTGAAATTGCATAGCAAAGTGGCTCAAAATTAATTTGCATGGCCATAGCATGTAAAATGAGTGTGACCTCTGCAGATATATTAGCAAGTAATTATGATATTCAATTATTTTTTATATTGGATAGGTCTTTGTTAAAGCCTGAGGTCTGGAGCAATCTCAGTTTTAATCAGTTTCTGTGCAGGATAAACAAGAGGGATTTCTTTGCTGCTAGAGAAAGCAGATAAAATCTATTGTTATATGTTAATTATAAAGGGCTTTCTTACACAGTTATCTGCTTTCCCTTCTAAAGATTCATGTAGGATCACCCTTTGCCTATGTGATCTCTGTTGTACTGGAGTACTAAATATTTTCATTTAAAGACTTAAATTAGCCAGCAGGAATAGTATTTGAAGCTATTTATTAGGTGAAAGCTGTACAAAGTATTGCAGGAAGTGTTTTCCTAATGCTTAATCTGGAACTCAGGTTGCACTTATGCTTGATTATATTAATAAACTTACATGTGTTTGGACATATGTATATATGCTAGAAATACAGCAAAATAAAGGTGAAGAAAAGATCTAAGCATTACAATGAGGATGAAATTAACTTGGTGAAAAAGGTGATAGCTAGTAAAGCTCAAGGATAGACTTGCTTTACTACATCATAGTCAAGAACTTAATTCATGGCCTGAATTCCACCTTTATGTCCCACTGTAATCCTCTTAAAATGCTATTCTTTATTGTTATACCAAAGGTTTCTTTCTCATTTAAAGTGTCTAGAAATGCCATTCCTTCCTTATTATGTGTTTAGGTCCTTGGTTCTTGTTTATTTTTTAGAATCACTGGATTCCAGATCGCTTTGCTTATGGCTTCTCAATCCAGCCTGAAATGTTTCTGTATATGAACTCTACCACTGCTACAGCATTTTCTGCTGTATTATACTGTCAAGTTGTTGGCAACTGTCCAGCAGTCTTATTAAAGGACCTTGATTATTTCTACCTTATATATGCATATAGCTAGTCTATGCTTTTCTAGAAAAACAGATTTCTTTTGATAATTAGAAGTTGTGGTAGTTCAGTAAAGCTGTGGTGGTTCAGTCCCTGCCAGGAGCCGAGCCACATGGCCGCTGCCGCTGCACCCACCACTCGGACAAAGGGAAAGGCAGGAGTCCCTGAGAAAGTCTTTCTGAGTTGAGATAGGGAGAGTTTAATACAATGACACACAAGAAACAATCCAAGTAACAACAACAATGACAACAGTTAGAAAAACAATGTACAGAACGAGTGGTACAGTGTGAACAAATGGACAGAGTCAACAGGCTGCACAAGGGAGAGTCACACCTTGGAACTGGAACTGGCGCCAGGGCATGATGGCAGCATGATATGGAATAGTCCAGCCACACCAAATTAACCCTGTCTTGGCCAAACCAGGACAGAAGTTCTCCAGTCTCACCAGACTTTTTTCCTTCTTGTAACTTTTTATAAAACAAAAAATTTCTGTGATTTTTTTTCCCCCTCAGTAGTAGTGGTGTAAAAGAATAGTCATCATGTTGTATCTATTAGCCTACCATATTGCTGTTGACCAATTTATATGTCAAAGGTAATGTGAGCTTTTAAAACTGCATTCAGTGAGGACTTTTAAACCAAAAATACACTTTCCCATTGCTTTATGGAATGATATCATAGTTTTTCTAAACGAACCATCCAATGAAACAGTGGTTGATGGTGGAATGCAGTAGCACCTTCTACCTCTCCAGAGATGTTGCCAGAAAGGGAATAAAATTCACCAGTTTTGCTTTAGTAAATGAAGCCTGAGAAGACATGGCAGGGAGGGTGGGCATCTCTCTCCTTCAGCCACACAAGCAAATTCCCTGCAGCCTGGAGCTCACTTGGTGAGGGGACAAAACCTGTAGTTGTTATTCTCTGGACTAGGGCTTCATGTGGATATTTCAGCACAGTCATTATTTTCAGCTAGCCATTAGATGGATATCAACATGACAAACCCAAGAGGTCACTGCTGAAATATGATGGGGAACACTTTATGTTTCTCTTTCAAGTAAATTGAATTATGCAGACTAACAAACTGTATGGTCTCAACCCTTTCCCTGTATCAACTGTGCCATCTGTAAGATTTATAGAATGATTTATAAATTATTCTTAAATATCTGTCTCTGGATGAAACCTTTTTTTTAAAACAAAAAAAATTGTGTAGCTTAACAGGACTTAATCCTTTTTATGTTTTAAAAGGCTGGAGGTAATAAATTCTCTGGAGTTATGACTAGCTAACGTGACATGTCTATTGCTAATTACCAAGTAGCTAGGATACTACCTCTTTCGAAAAGAAAGGACACATTAAATGAGAGAAGTCCTTATGTTTTGGCCACTTGTAGATATTTCATAATTATTTTAATGATCTTGAGTATAACAGTACCTCTTTTGTTTGCTACATGCTACCTGTTCACAAGGTGAAATAAGACTTCATTTAGCTGCTACAGAATGTCCCTTTTTCCTCATGAACAAAAGACCCCTTTATGTCTGAGTACAGGAGTTTCTGAAGGCGTTAATGAACCTGTGGCAGGGCTGAGCCATCAGCAATAGATGTCAGGTTGCAACAGTTCTTTTCTCTCATTTTTTTGAGAGGCACCTCCTGCTTAGTTTAAAATTTTTTTTTTTTAATTTAATTAACATTCAACTCAGTGACTCTATTCCTGTGTGTGTAGCATTCTCCCCTTTTCCTCCCCCAGCTTGAATTTCCTTCAGATGATGGTATTTAGAATAAGGAGGTCAGTGTAATGGGTGAGAGCCTGGTTTATTTTGATCAGAAAATTTTTCTTTTTTCTCATTGCATTTATTTTTCAATTTCTGCTTTCAATATTAAAACAATTTTAATTTTTTTAGATAAAAAGTATCCCCCTCAAACATAGATTTAAAAAGAATCAACCTCATCCCAGTGGTACTAACACCATGGTGGTATAGGTTCTGTAAAAGAAGGACACGTCTTTCAGTGAAAGGTAAATCAATGACAAGACACTGAATCAGCTTGGCCAGCAGTCCAACAGAAGTTCTGTTCCTGGTGCAAACTACAGCTGAGAAATGGCACTAGTATTTTTTGACACACACTCCTGTTTAAGTGAAAGATACATCAAATTCCTGCCAGAGCAGTGGATGAACAAGCCCCACATGCTGTGATCATTACTCTTTCCCTTTCGGAGATAGTATTTTTTCGCCAATGACAAAAAATCTAGTTATCATCACTACATCTAGTCATCTAGTTAAAGATGCACTTGCTTATTGTGTGTGGAGGGGGGGGGGTTGGGGGGGTGGGGGGATGCGGGGTGGACTGGATGACCTTTAACTCTTCCAGCCAGAACTATTCTATGAGTCTATTCTGTGTTTCTATGAAAGGTCAGACATTTTGACATTTCTTAAGATGGTGGCTTTTAAGAGACATCCAAACCGGTTAATAGTCTGTAGTAATGATCATCTCAACAGAATGATATTTTTATTTTAAAAAGATGAAAATAAAGATGAAGAACATCGGAGGAATCTGTGTTGTCTCCAGTAGCTGAAAAGAACAAACAACAAACAAACAACAACAAAAAACCAAAACAAAATCCACTTCTCTGTATTCTTCCTTCTGCCAAACACTGTGTAACTTATTGCTCTTTCACAATTTGATTCAAGAAATTTACTTCTTACTACCCCTATAGCACTACAAGTCCACTGCCTAAGATGTTTTGTAAATAGATGTTTTACTAATCTATGATTAACCTACTACTTCTGAATAACTCAGTTATACACAATTCTCTCATTCTATAGTGTTTAAGTCTCTGAGACTTTCTTGGGGGGAATGACAGGGCAACCAAATTCATTATTTCTTTTAGTACTGCTATGTCCATTTTATAGACAGGAAAATTGAAAACATAGAAAGCAATATGTTCATGATCTAAGAAGAATGAAGAGAACACAATCTACTTGATTTTTCACAGAGTGCCTTTTCCACAGTGTGAAATAGCAGACTTGATTACCATTGGCAGCAATTATAGCTTAATTGAATAAATGAGAAAGAAGAAGATTATCAATTAGCAGGGGAAAAGTCAACTTTTTTTCAGTCATCTTGCCATTTCAGGGAAGGAATGCAAAGCAGAAACAATGAATGACTGCATAGAAGACACACAGCCAGCTCTGCATCTTTCCTAAATGAGGTTTTCAAAGAAAAAGCACAATTTGAAGTGTTATGGGTAATGCCATTCAAATTGTCTTATTGGCAGTAACATCTTTGACCTTCAGGAATCATTAATCCTTACGTTTTGTGTGACATGTAAACAAATCAGTATAAGAATAAGAAATCATCTGAGCACCTCAAGCACCATCTTTTTTATAGATAGCAGTTAACTAGAACATGGTATCTGATCCAAGGAATGTAAAGCAAAAATAATTAATCTTTCCAATAAAATACATTTTACCTTATTAATTATCTTCTGATTGTTTTCACAGAGCATCTTGGAGTTTCCTCAATTACTCTAATTACTATCCTTTTCCATTCTTTTTTCAGAAATCCGTTTCAAAAAGGCACATAAATAGTCAAGGACTTCAGAAATTATTTCCAGTATAAACAGTCTTTCTCTATGTTTAGTAATCATTGATTTTGTAGCAATGTTATACATACAAGTAGTGACCTCTTTAAAAAAATAGTGGACCTGGGTTTGCACAGATGTAGATGAGATTGTTCTGATCTTAAAATATGTACCGTTGTAGAATGCAGAATCCATTTTAAAATAGTCATAAACACAGCATAATATATATATATTTGTACACTATAGAGAGTACAGCTGTTGTTAATGTGTTAGAAAACTGTCCAGTCTCTGATGAATACTGAACTATTCTCCACCAGTCAGGCTGCATGTTTACAATACTCAATACATCTGGCTGACTTTAATTGCATTAGCTTTGCTGCACCAGAGGTGGCATAACTTTCATGTGAGCTAATTAGATTTGCTCAATTTAAACAGACACATTAATGCAGCTCAGCAAGGCTCAATTAAATCTGTTTTCAAAGCAAAGGCACAATGTGAAGCATTATGGGTAATGCTATGCAAATTGCCATATTGGCAGAGAAGTTGAGTGAGCTGTTCGCAATGCCTATTGGCACAAAGTAAGTTTCTCCAGTTAGATTTTGAAGTCTAAAACAGCACGCTTTGTGTTCTATATCCTCATTCTTGGGGCTTTTCAAAATGGTGCATCTGCCTTCTCAAGCAAAGGAAATGATTTGTGAGTTTGTTTAGAAAACTGACATCTTAAGATTTCATGCCAACCTTTGTGCCCAATGATTTGTGTTTTATATGCTTTCCCTTACTGAGGCAACAGTGGAATCTAATAATAATACATCTTCATAATGAGATTTCAGAACACTTGCATGTTCCTGGTGTTTCAAACTTATTACACTTAACATCACTCTTACCTTTTGCTAATGCTCAAGCATAACTATCTCTCATTTCAGTTTTTTTCAGTTATGTACTGTGATCCAAAATGCTTAACTTTGCAGATTTACTTCTAAGATGTGGAACTTGCTGACAGAGACACACATTTTCTTGGTTTCATTCAGTGTGCAAAGCGTTCTTAAATATTTCCATCCAATAGTGATATTATAGCACACAAATTAAGTCTGTCTTTGTTTGGTATGGCCCAGAAGAAATATCAGATGGATGTTTCTTCAGGAACAATGAAGTTGTCACACTACAGACCATATCCAGTGGAAAGGTAAGTGCTTTGCAACGCAACCAGGACGCCATCAGACCGCTACTAGAACCACTTTTCATTTTGGTATCCTCATGAGTCTTCTTGCAAAATCAGGAAAAGAGAGGACCCTTTTTGGCAACCCAAGTAAGATAACTGCACCTTCATTAATGCTGCATATTTCCTTCTTCAAAATAAGGCAAACTTGTAGCAAAATAGATGTTATAAGATTGACCACATATTTTGGAGTAATTTTTTCTACAGAACCCGATGTCTCCAGGATCTTGTATGTCTTCTAGTTAATAGGATGCAGCATCATTTATACCTACATGAATTACATGCACTTTGTCCAATGGGAGGATGAGCTGATTATGCCATTTGATTACATTGTTTCCATCACGACATTGATGGAAGATATTGCAATTAATGGGATCACAGTAAAAGTAACTATTTTAATGTAGTGATGCTCCTGGTTGGATGCATAAATGACACACCATATGTTTCTTCAAGCATTCTCAAAGGTATGTTATGGACTACTTTGGTGGTTTGTGGTGTTCTGCTGAGGAGGTTGGTTGGCAAAAGCAGTGCCTAGAACAGGTTCATCAGAATTTCCTAAAAAATATGAAAATACTTGATCTTTAGTGTCCATGGTGCGTCTGTTAGTGAACAGTGTGTGCTCTTCCTCACTACTTTGTTTAGAGATTTGTCACTCCCTCCACACTCTTTTCCTGATCCTGTATAGGGATCATTTTTACAAAGGAAAAGATCCTAGAATTGTTAAGATTTTCCTGCCTTTTGTGTGACTTTGTGGAAGATTTAAGAGGAGGCAGAGTATCCTCTACTGGTCAGAAAATAAGGCTTATAAGCTTGAAATCAAACATTTGTGTAAATAAAGATACAGCTTTGTCTTAAAATCAGGGCAACATTAGCGATAGCAGCCAGTTGGCTCCCATTGTCTTATATTATAGATACTTACACACAGTCATGCCCTTTTGGTGGAGTAGCAATCACAGTAAGTTTAAAATAAAGAGGGCCATAAGTGAGTGAAAATCACCAACTTTATTAAACAGTATGTGGAAGTTACAGCCATATTGGTGTCAGACAAACCAGTACTGTGACTTTAGCCCTTATTTTCCATTTATTTTCTCAGAAATCATATGTTTCATTTGCAAATTGTAGATTTTGCAGAAATAAATGTTTTAAACAGAAATATAGTATTCTTTACAGGCTTCTGGCCAGAATCGCTAAAACTCATTCTCTCAATGGGTTCCATATTCACAAAGCTGATGTCTTGCAGAGGCTCTGCCCCTGTGTTGTAGCTGTGTCTTCTCTGGCAGCTCGCAAATCGCATACATCCAGGCTATAAAGGTTTCAGACATTTTGCTGTGTCCGATCCCACTTAGGTTGTTTAAGTGATGAAGAAAGTATCGAAAAAAATATAATATATTCTTTATAAAATCCTGCCAATGCCTTAAAATCTGCCATGGGCTCATCTTGCTCTTGATAGTTTTTTTAAATTCCTGCTATAAAACAATTTCAGTTTACTGCAATTATCACACAATATTTTCACAATATTGTGTGTATTTAAATTTAGCAGTGAAAGTTGTTTTGACTTTCCTTTCCCTGTTTGGTAGTTTATCTAGTAACTTCATCTTCTAAACTGCTATTAAAATATGAAAATTATTCCATACTGGGCCAACACATCAGTTTGAAACAGTCTTTTGGTATTGTAAAATCCAGTGCTCATGTTCCAGCTGTAACGCCTACTACTGAAATGTCAATGTCTTGAAAACAGAATGTGCTCTCTGGAAGCGTGAATGTTATTTCGAGATAAACGTAATAAAAAATGAAGACAGAAAGGTGCAAGAAACACAGGAATCGGCTGTGATAGCATAGTTTACACTGAGTATCATGTCTGAATTTTGGTCTGTTCAATAGAAAAGCTTTAGATTTGTTATCGTTTATTTTCTCTTTCTGTCTAAAATGACACGTTAATCATGAAAGAGTGGTCTTTCACAGAATTCAACACAGAACACATGAAAACTAACCTTAGAAGGGGAATTAGCTTATGCTTTTGACTATAGTAATCCTGGAATTTTTTCAGGGAGAATTGTTGATTTCTAAATTCTAAACTGGACAACTTTCAAACTATATACCTTTTGAACGAATCATGACCTTTAACTAAAGTAGTCCCAGCTGGAATCATTATAATTACAATGCTTATTTATTAATATGACTGATAATGCATAAAAATATGGTGCAGTTACAGAAAAGTCAATTAGTGCAACACCCTAGAGGAGACACTTTAAATGGATAAAATTCAATAATAATGATAATTACTTTCATCAAGAATAATTCAAATAGATATGTTAAAGCTAAGACGGTGCCCACATTTAAAGGCTCAGTCTAACTCTGTTTGATACCAGTGATTATGTAGTTGAACCTTTATGTTCCAGGAAATATTTTTCACTTTGGCTTTATGCCATCTCTCTTTTAAGGGGAAAAAGAGAATGAAGGGGTCTGAGATGAACAACTGTTCAAAACAGGCAAACACTTTTGTGTCAAAGAAACTGGAATTTATGCCGCTTTGCCTTTTGAAATTTGTGTTGCAACAGAACCATAAATATCATCTTCTCTATGATTCTGTGAAATAAAATGTCCCTGGAATATTGCTTACCTAACTAAAGATGCAACTTCAATCCGCTTTTTTTCCCCCCCCAGTCATTTGGAAAGAATTTTTTGAGAAGATCCTCCACATACTTTCTCTGTTGCTTCTCAACTCCTCAGAATCTGCTAGTGTCTGTGGACTTCTTCTTGGTGTCATATCACTGGTGTGCCTATTCCAATTCCTCACCAATATTCCTGCTTAGCATAGAAGTGAGCTTTTTATGTAATTATGTCTTTTTTTTTTTTAATCTTGGATTGCAGCTATGGCTTACTTTTCTGGTATAAACTCCTCTTTTCATTTTATCAAAAAGAAGGTCAAGAACTTGATACTTTGGTACTTACACATGGAAAAGATGTGTAAAGAGAGATTTTTCAGTATGACAGGCAAAGGTATAACAAGATCTAATTACTTGATTAAGGAAGACGCATTTTCCAAACAGAAAGTCCAATTAAACATTGAAATAGACTTCCCAGAGGAGCTGACAATCCAGTTTTCAAAATGAGATGAAATATGTTTCAAGTTCTGGCACTAATCTTATTTCTAAGAGTGTTTGCCACTTGGGGTATAGAAGGTCAGACAGGATGATGGCATCCATCACTTTTGTTCTTCAAGTCTATTCATATATAAATCCTGTAACTTGTCATCATCCAAGTATGCTGCATCATACTTGTAAGTATCTCAGAGAGAAGCCCTTATGGTAACTGGGCAGCTCCTCATTCATCAAATGTGAAATGCAGTGGAGATTCTTTTCACATTCTGTAGACTACCCTACATTTTTGTGCAATTCTGTAATCAGATAAAAGGAACAACAAAAAAAAAGGAACAAAAATCTTCAAAATGAAATAATTAGCTTTAGGAGCTGTATCATTATGGAGCCACTTTAAAAGATGTGTGTTTCGATGTTATCCCATTACTACTCTTCGTATGTCATTTATAGCACAAAATTCAAGCTCTTAAAATGCAAGTATGGCATCATATTTATGTTTAGTATTTTAATATACTTATTAACAAAGTCATTTTGAAAGTCCAGAGAAATAAATGAAACAGTCTTGTTCTCCTGAAGTCAAGGATTCCAGTGGAATAGATTGATTGCTTTATACTCCTTTAGAAGACATGCTAGTTTTCCTCTATTATATAATCATAGAGTTGTTTTGGTTGGAAAAGGAAGACCTTAAGATCATCAAGTCCAGCACAACCAGGTGACCACTAAACCATATCCCTCAGCAGCACATCTATATGTCTTTTAAACCTTTCCAGGGATGGTGACCCCAACATTTCCCTGGGCAACCTATACCAGGTCTTGTCAACCCTTTCAGGGAAGAAAATGTTCTTTATATCCAAACTAAAACTCCCCTGGCGCAACTTGATGCCATTCCCTCTTGCCCTTGGTATTGGAGACTGACCCCCACCTCACCAGAACCTACTTTCAGGGAGTTGTAGAGAGTGAGAAGGTCTCCTCTGAGCCCCCTCTTCTCCAGGCTAAACAACCCCAGTTCTCTCAGACAGTGCTCATAAGACTCATTTTCTAAACCCTTTACCAGCTTTGTCGCCCTTTGTATTGGGATTATTACAGTATTTAAAAAAAAAAATGAGTTAGTATATTTAAGAGGTGTAAGTTTATATTTTAAATTCAATTTCTACAACCTAACGTATGAAATCCCACTGACCAGGTACTTACGCTTTTTTTGATACTGACAAATTTTTGGAGCCATATAAGCCATCTAAGACTAGAAAAAGTATTTTCTCTTCTTGGGTTTGGACTGTTGCTACAGCCATGATGATCTATGCCTAGTAGAAAGGTATTAGGATTGGTGACCTTGTGACATGAAATGAAAAGAAGCCAGACTGAATAGTGGCAATAATTGGAATATTTATTTATGTTGTTTATTTATTTATTTATGTGTCTAGTTCTTTCTTTCTTTCTGATCTGGTATAGGAACTCTGAGCCTGAGAATCTGTCTGGTTTTCTAACAGTACCTATCAATTAAGAAGACATTTCATCTTTCTATGAAATTTTCCTCTCTGAAAGACAATTAAAAGAGTAAGGGAGAAGAGCATGGGACCATTCCTTATTACATTTCTTTTTAATCTATATGGGGCGATGGTATATGGGGCCACCTTTAGAGAGATGAAGTAAATACAGCTTCATATGTATTGTGCCTCCTTTTTCAATTTATTATGAAGTATTTTGCTTCCAAAAGCACATAGTGAGTTGGTGTGTACTTGCATTGGCCTTTTCTGGATTAAATGCCACGAGCCTGCCCCTAAAATCTGTTGAGATCAATATGACATATGTTACATATCTCAGTAAGTGTAGAAATTCTGTAAAAGCTAATTTAAGAAATCATGAATATGGGAAATTTTATCTACTACACTGGTTTAAAAAAAGGTGTAAGTTAATATGTAGATATAACATCTGTAAAAAATGAATGTGATTCAGAAACTCACATATGCTATGATCTTGCATGTAATTATTGAAAATAGCTGATTTTGTTAAATGAAAACAGTGTTGTGGTTGCTTGTGTATTCCAACTATATACACACAGACAAGTTCTATGTTTAGAGGAGTTTACACCCAATTACCAGAAACAGTTTAATTTCCAGGGTTTCACAGAAAATTAGAATATATCATGGTAGAAAGAAGCATTTTCTAAGGAATCATTGTTGTTATGATTCACATGACTTGCTTTTAGAGACAACAGTTGTGCAAATGCCAACATACAATGAATCTCGAATGTTAAGTATACACTTGAGAGTTCCTAAACACTACGCTAATAGTTCTAAGACAATTTGCTATGTTTATGATTATATAAAGGAAGTCTCATTTGCACAGACTCATTCCCTGATAAATGGATTAAAACAGTTATGTATTATGCTATCAGAGACATTTTTGTTTAATATTAATTGTGATTTTGATATTCATAACAACAAAAGTCTTCTGGCCTCTACATGACCTAGATATTTTATACAAATTATTTTATAAAATAATATAAATGGTAAGTGAATATAGTTCTAGTAAACTAGATGCCATGGAATTATTGTAATAAGTTACAGTATGAAATCTTGTAATTCCGCAATCCATTGAGAAAGTTTCATCCTAGAAGTTTTACTGTTGTTTTTGCAAGCAGAGCTATTAAAAATACTTAAATCACAAATGCCCATAATTTTAAGGCTAGGTGGTGGAGACCTGACTTTATGCTGGCGGCTACTTATTCTTGTGAGCACTTTCACAGAGAGTAAAAGGTCCATATGCAGAAGGAAGTTCGTAAAGATAAGGGCTACACCTAACAATGCCATTGTCTCATTACAGCAAAGCCTTGTGTAACCTAGTGCAGTTTACACTAGAGTTCTCCTGCTGATAGACTGAAATGAGGAACTGATCTCAGTTCTGAAGGAGGCCAAAACTGAGGCAGAGTTGTGTGATGCTGGCGTTTTGCTGGCAGATTTTTTACTATTGCATTCCTTCATCTCCTTTTACATTTTGCTTTCCCTTTATTTTATTATTTCCATTTGCAAGGTGTCAAGCTGCTAAATAATTTCTCACTTATGCTATGACCTCATAGCACAAGAGATATTCCACATTCTCTGAACACGGCAGATCCTGTACCAATGCCATCAATGAAGTGTTGGTAAGGATAGAAGTTTAAGGAAGAACTTAGATAATTTGCCAGATACTCTGCAATCGAAAAGAGAAATTTTTTAGATTGCCTAGGCTGAAATGAACTGAACTCATCTTGATTGTGTTACAGAATGGAGGCCTGTTGGCTTGAGGAAGGTATTTTCAAAACAAAGCTACTACAACTGTTTTCATATATGTTCCATGAGAAATGCTTTAAATCAAGGCCTGACATCATTTCAGATGGGTGAGCTCTGAGTTGGAGTTGTATGTTTGTTACAAATTCAAACTATGGCATTTCACATGGTAAATGGCAATTTAGTTCTTTTAGAAATCACATATAGGTATATATATTTATGTGGAGCAGAATCCACTTGGACAGACACAGTTTCTGTAGGTCATTGTAAATAACAGGATCAGATAGTTTGTCATATGTGGCAGTGATACCAGTTCATTATATGTTACTATTCATAATTGCATATTAATTTGCAAAGCAACCAGCATCAATTAGGTGTAACTTAATTTTGTCTTTGACTTTATTACATTTCTTCCATTGTAGTTGTCAATCTTCACCTCTTTCAATTGTCTCAACTGATAAGACATGTGAAAGAGAGACAATTGCTTTTGTGGTGGCTGTCAGCTACGTATGCCCCTCTTGCAGCCCCATAAATTTTTACTTTAGTTCATCAGCTCTCTGAGCACCCATTTACACTGGGCAGTAGAGTATATTCAGTGAATCAGCCTGTGTTGTATTGTAGGATAAAGTTGCTACTTTCTTTCCAAGTACTTGATTTTATATTCAAATATTTCAAGGTAATGTATTTTTACTTATGATAGGCATGATTAATGCTAAAATTCTGCAACCCTTAGCATCAGGAGTTATCCTTGTTAACACAAACACAATAGATTAAATGCATCTGCACAAGCAAAATGTGCATTCCTTACATGTCTGTCTGGAGTATATTACTGTGTCTTTGAAATAGTCTTTCTCTACCATCAGGGTAAACCTAGTCCAACAGAAGTTGCCCAAAACATCTATAATGAAGCCCGTTTTCACTGGCTTATGACTTTGCCAAATTTGTACCATAGAGGACTTAACCAGATATGCTCAGCATCTTTATTGAACTCTATTTGCAAAAGTAGACATATTAGGTATTCTTAGTATGAAACCCAGTGTTTAAACCAGTTTTAGTTGTTGTAGCCCTTAGGTGAGAAGCTGCAGTATTTCAGAAGTGGGAACATGAACTTTGGAAGACAATTTGCTTCCTCTTGTGAGATACTTTTTTCTCATATATTAAAAAATTGTTCATATTTGGTTAAATTATGAGCCCTTAAAATGGTCTCTTCATAACTACAGATGGGAGTTGTTAGTGTGCCAGTCAATTCTTTGCAGTTTTCTTTGACAGGGAACCTGTTCCTTTGCTTTGTAGCCTGTGCAGACAAGAAGACTGCATCTCCAGGAACAAAAGAACATGCTCCATCTGAGGGCTACAGAGGCAGAGCAAGGCATTATTTGAAGCTTTCACTTACAGGAGTAAGAGATCACAGTGTCCAACTAATGCAACTCAGTCTCTTGCATAGCAGGGAACTGAGATTATAATTTCTGAGCCTCCAAGATCTTCTCTGACTAACAAATATTTTGTGGGACCACAGTGCAGCAGTGCCAGTAACTCATCCCTACAGCTCCCACTGATTTTTTCAGTGACAGTAAGGATTATATCAATATTATCATGACTGATATTGTCTGGGGAAGGAGACTGAAGCCTCAATGCATGAAATCAGTATTTTTCCAATTGGTCGTGGAAGACCTAATGCCCTTTAGCTGATGAGGATCTCCCCTGAGGACTGCAGCACAGACAGGATGTACTTCCTGCCCTGATGTACTGTGGTGTTGAGCTCGGTGCTGGCATATGTGTGCTTCACATTTAAGGCAGGAGTAAAAGGAGACAAATTTTAGTGTGTATTACAAGCTTTGCTTGGGGAGGTGTTGCATTATCCCTAAGTGTCAGCCCTGCCTGTTATTGTGCTTTTTCTGGAAAAAAACATACACACACATACATATACAAACACAAAAGCACACACACTTGGGGAGGTGCAGTAACCAAGACAAGTTACCAACAGAATCCATTGATGTGTGCATTTTCCTTACCCATATTTTTAATACACAATTGCAGCCCTCTTTTTTTTTCCTCCATAACACAGGCCTCATTTGGTTCACAGTGCAGACTGAACTGGTAATAAAGGTCATACGCTACAAGAGGCTTTTTTGGGACCTCTCTTTCTTTTGCTGCAAAACTTGCAAGGTAGGTGGTTTAACAGACGGTGTCACACAAACAGAAACAGCACTGTTAACGCTAACAGTCTCCTGTATTCTGGTTCAAGATTCCTCTGCCATAGATGCTCTGAAATTGAAAAACCAATAAGCTCATGTTTTAGTTTTCCCTTTTCCTTCATAAGATCCTCTACCCTTTCCTAGCATCCTGTTTTTTGAAAACATGTAGTTAACTATTAACTGTAAATGTAGATTAATAACTACCTCATTTATGTCTTAAATATCTACTTTCCTGACAGGTCTTAGTTTAAATTGATCAATAATTCCAATGAATGGACAGATGCAAATGCATGTGTGCAGACATGGGCACAAACATTTACTAAAAAAATGGGCCAAAATGGTTTCATAGTTATGGTCATTCACTGCTACTTTGTAAAACTAGAATGCACTTCTGCCTTTCAAAGAAACAATGAGAAGGCCACATTAACTGAAATTCTCACTTCTTATTCCTTGGTTTCTGGCTACCAAAATATGATATTAGATGCTCAGAAGATTTTAGGTCAAGCACTGCAAATCAGGTCACTAAGATCTTTATTTATATATTAAAAAATCAAATTTCCTCTTAAATATACGCTAAAATTTTGCCTCTATTCTCTTTATCCTAGTTTCCAATTTTTAATATGAGCTGAACAGTATCACCTTCTCCCTCCTTAGAGATATGTGGTAAAGAAAAATGTATTCCATAAAAAGGGAAAGAAAGAAACAGGGCCAAATAGACACTTCTTAACCACAAATATCAAATGTTAGTTTAAATATCCACTTCATGGAAAAATTGGCTATTCTGAGGAGGGGAAAAAGAAGTTATAATTCTGAACAAGCCATGGTTTTAATATTTCTGTAGGGAAGAAGATTGTAAAAAGAAACTAAAATTCTTTGTTTTACCAATAGCCAATGTACTTCACATAAATCTTCCAAAATATAGTGGATCCTGTGATCCTGAGAGTAACAACATGTATCCCAGTTGTTTCTTTTATCAGAGCATATACAGGCTGTTGGACAGTCAGTGCTTGGAAGCTGGCAATGAGATGACTCGGGATGGGGACCTGAAGCTCTGAAGCAGTAGGAAGGCTACAAGACAGAAGAGTCCAGATATAGGCTTTTAAAGAGGATCAAAGAGTGTTTCAGTTGTTAGAGCTGCACATTAGATTTCAAATGTTCACACACTATGTGACTCATCTGCATTTCTTTTCTTCCTTTTAGATGGTATGTTTTGAACTCTGTTCCCTCAGCTCCAAAACTGCTTTTCACTCATTCATGCCAGTCTCTGTAGCAAAGCACGTGTGTTATGTGATCCAGAGCTCTGGTGGTTACATGAGAGCCACAGGTGGGGAGTCTGAGCTCCCCAACAACAGGTGAGTGATCAGCAGGTTTATATCAGAAAGCTGTCTTCTGTTCCATCAGAAGAAACTTACACAATTTCTGAAAAATTAGTTTCTATCATTTAGCGTTTTTTCCATGGAAACCAGTTTCACCAGAGAATTCCACTTGAGTCTGTCCACATTTTGAGATCTAAATCCAAAAGAAGTTAGATGTTATAAAACATAAAACTGAAAACGGGGAAAAACTAGCAGCCCATTTGAACTGATAAGAAGACTACTAACCCTACTGTTTTACCTATGTAGCTGTGAAGTGTCACAGAGACACATCACCACTCTGAAGGTGTGTGAGGTATTTCTGTGAGGACCTTCCATTGTATACAGTGGCTGGTTCAGTATTTAAGGCACACACCCTAGTCCAGCCTGTGTTTAAAATTCTGCAGTGCTCATGTGGAGCCTTGGCTTTCAAACTCCTTTTTTCCCAGGATATGGTTCCTGTGAGCCTCTTTCCATCCTTAGAACAGGCTAGCCTAAGCCTCATTCTTCCCCACAAACAGATTTGTAATGTATTTCCCTTGCTGCACCATGTATGTATGAGATTTCCCATCCACCCCTTATAGCACTCTGATCTCAGTTTCAACTGTATTTACTTGTCACGTGGCAAGTTCTGAAATGACCAACAATTTCCCTATTTATCAGTCTAAGAACCTGTTTCTCTAGTGAGCACAGTTTGTAGGTAGCTGTAAATTGGGTCTAAAAAGTAAACGTGTAAACAAAAGAATGATAATTAACATTAAATCAGTTGCCGAGAGCTGCTTTATGCAAAAGCTCATTGTTAACTTACGGTGAACTAGCCACTTCTCTTCTTCCGACTGCATAATCAGAAGCCTTTGGGCTCCCTAAGAAGTCTATTTGCCAGCAAATATTTGACAAGCAACGTGTAACATCTAAGATTTGCAGTCATATGCTGGTAACACTTAGAAAATGTTTCTTTCTGACCAGGAATTTGTGATTTTGCTTTGAGCCTGTAACCTCTCTGAACACTCACAATCTCAGCTGCAGACCCAGCCAAATATGGGTGAATTTAGATACTTCAAAATGAGACCCAGGTTTGGGCAACTTCGGGAGAATGCCATCTATGGCAGGAAGCTCATGGAGGGCCTGACAGATCCCTAGTCCAAAGATCTCCAATTCAAGTCCGGGCTTGAATCCTCTCCTGATCAACCACATACAGATAGTAACTTCAAAATTGAGTAATGACAATTGTTTCTGCTGAAAAACAGAAGATGAGTGTATACTTTTAATAATTGAGGAAAAAAATGTGCATCACCACACTCAAACAATACCGTTAAACCTCCTCACCAGAGGAGGCAGGGTTCCTGCAGAAAGGAGTTGTGTATTACCAGGAAAGTTGTCTGTGTTATGCAAGTGTACAAAAAAGAGTGTGAATTGAACTGTCTTAAACTGTCAGTTCCTAACTGCTGAATGTTTGAATTTATAATCTACATATAATCTATATGAAACCTATTTTCACATAACACTTTTTAAAAAAGTATTATCTATAAACAGCCCAATTCTGCCAGATTTGGAAGAGTACCTAGCAGTATAGAGGATTTGTATCACTGGGCTCTAAGCAGATAAATCACTTTTCCAAACCCTTTTGGAGGTGAATGCATTTACATAAAATTTTAGAAAAAGGTAAACTGATATTTGAATTCAATCAAAGGCTTGCAAGTTGATCATGGAAGCATTCTCTTTTTCCTTGCTTTGGAAATCTAATAAAGTTTTCAAAAGTTTTTAAAAATAAGTAGTTGAGTATGCTCTTACATGCAAAGTGAATGTTAAATGGGTTTAATTTTTATATAATTGTTTTTCATATCATCAGTATAACGTATATCCCAGTAGTTATTTTATTATAATTACATTTACAGTTTTAAGTACAACACTAATGGATAAAAATTCATTTATAAGTTAATTATAACACAGCCGATATTTTGCCTAACATTTTTTTTCAGTATTGTTTTTATAGGAGAAGAGGAGACTCTTGTAAGAAAATAAGCTGCCTGAGGCATGACATTCAAATGTTGTACATAGCTGAACACAAATTACCTGGCTGGAGAAGATGGCAGCATAGAATAGTACAAATATCTGTGGGTTCCTTTCTATAAGCAATACTTCGGCTTGAATAAATATCTTGTACTGATTGAGATCTCACTGCTGTATTTTATCTACCCCACTATACTCTATGCAAGTTATTGAGGTTAATAACCAATACAGCCACTATTCCTTATGTAATAAACTAGTTTATTTTCATCTGTAAGTTCTCTGCAGAGTAACATAAGCATAAAGGGTGTATTCAGCATATATGAAATATAACTCTATTAGAGGACCCAACTAAATTACATGAGCTCTGAAGCAGAAAAGCTGCCAGCTCTGTAGAATGATGCCTTCTATATTCTTGAATGAAGCAAAATGATAAGGATACAGGTTTCACTCTAGGAGGTTAAACTAAAAATCCAGGGCTGCACAGAAATGCCTCAATGAAATAGAAGGGTGACAAACAGACTATTTAAAGATTTCATGTGAGAAAATAGGTACCTGGCTTAAAGCTGGACATTTCAGGATAATCAGACATTGAAAGGTGTCCTGGTTTGAGTTGACCAACGAGGTATTCCATCCCATTTACATCGTATTCAGTATATAAGGACCCAAAAGGGTATTGATGTGTCTTTGGCATAGCAGCTGTAGATACTGAGGACACTGAACAGCTGACTATCTTGCCTGACCTTTCAGATGAATCTACGGCTGTGGGGCAGATGAAAGTTGAAGATGAAAATGGGTCAAATGCTACGGAAACAGTGCATTGAAGACAATGTCATGAACCTAAACCTTGACAAAAGGAGAAAAACTCTTTCAAAATCTTCTTAAAATTATTTTACTCATCATGCATATTCATATCAAGAAACATTATGACAACCATAGAGGGAAATAATGACAGGACTTTTGAAGTAACTTCTGTACTAGGAGGTTAATATAGCCAGTGTTTCCATATTCATATGCAAATGTCAGCTGAACTGCTTCAAAATACAGTAACTTCTCATGGCCTAATTTCTAAACAGAAAATGGGTTACATAACCTAACACACAGGCAGGAAATAGACCTTATTTTTGCTTTTGTTTTTATTAATTTTTCTGGCAAATGAGCCCCAGGCTCTTCAATTCATTTCTAAAGGTTTGAATGTTCCTGTGTATTCCTTTTTAAAATCATTTGGTAGGGAACTTAATTTACAGTTTTGCATTTAGACCCTATAAAACAGTAACCACACTCTAAATTCAGACACAATGAGTTTTTACAGAGTGCTTATTAATGTTGCTTGTATTTAGCCTGCTGTGATTAAAAAAGCTAGCGGTACCAATACAATAGTAAACAGCACCAACAAATCCATTTACTGGATACTTGTGGATGTTGGGAAGAAGTACTCAGTATAGTAGCTGTCCTATATATAATAAAGAACACATATAGTGTTTTTTATCATTCTTGGGGTTTGGTTTGTTTTTTATTATCATTAAGTGTGTCTATTGATGTGTATCCCATTCTAGCCAGAATAAACATCACAGAAACTATTTTATTCCAGCCAAACAAGGATGCACACTGTTTTCTGAATAGCACATGTTGCCTGTAAGATATACTAGCATCTGTACTCTTTGCAGCTTTTTTCTTAGGAAGTAATGCGTCTGGCATAATGAAGGAAAGATCTGGAAAGAATGAAAACAATGTACTGATCCATTTATTAACTTTCCATTATAGTGCCATTAAGCTTCTGGAAAATGCCCTGCTACCAAAAGAAATAAATGGGCAAAAATGACATTTATGATAAAATCAAATACTTTAACTATGCCTTGAAACTGAGTCAAGTTACACAAGGTTTTCTTTTTCTTTTTTTTTTTTTAGTAATAAAAAAGTAGACATGAATTATTTATTCAGCACCAATTCCTGCAGCATTATCTAAGCTTTGGAAGTTGTTATAACCTCCAGAACTCTACAGGGCACTAGCATGAGCAGTGTTCAACATTTCTGTCAGCAGTCCAGGAGAGATATCCTTTTATGAGCAATCTTGGGGAGAAGCAGTCTTTCCTTTGCAGCAGTAGGGTGAAAGAAACCCCCCAATATGCAGCACTTTATTGTCTGGTGCCTGTGGAAGTGAGTCTGAGCTACCACAGCACAAGAAAGACCCAAAAAAGGAAGTCCCATCAAAAATACTTTCGCCACTGTGAAAAAGACTTAACAGTCTGGTTGAAAAAAGCCCCAATATTGCAATTTTATTACTGCATTTCATGCTGCAAGCTAAAATAATTTTATAACCGTATGAATTGTATTTTTCATAAATATGGACGTTTAGATTAATTTACACAGTAATGATGGTATTAATATGGCATATACCCTTTTAATTAAGTGGGGCAAAACTGTTTCATGGCTGTACATAGTAGTTCTAAATATCACAGTTCCAACTGTAGACCTTGAGAATTGTGTGGGCTTTCCCATTATTTGTACATAGCAAACATTTTCTTTTTATATTAAATTCTGCCAATTTTCAATGTTCAGTGGAGGATTGGTTACTCAATGGCTCAGTGAGGCTGTGCTGAATAAATGTTTCAATGAAATGTGAAACGTAGTTGAAATAGTGAGATGGAATATAAATAACCATTTTAGAATTTGATCAAATGTTGATATACTTACCCTGTGAAAAAGAAATAAACAAACAAGGCAGTCCTGGGTTTGTTCTTGCACTGTTCAGTCACAACCTGATCCTTACTCTTTATAAAATTTCTCCATGTGTAGAATGCTACCTGACAGTCTTCTGAGTGATTGTTTTATTGGACAGTAAGATGAAAATGTTGTTGTGTCACACCAATATTCCCTCAGCGCCAAGAAGTTACTCAGCTAGACCTTCTTAGATAAGAATAGAATATTGAACCTTATGGTTGGAAACAGAGGAACTCTTGATAAATTTAATTGATGCATACTAGGAAGCTGAAGGCTAGATAAACCCTGTTCTTTAATTTTTTACTAACTCTGTAACTGGAAAGTGGGAATCTATATCTCCAAAAGACTAGAAAAAAATTATACTGAGTGTATTTACTTTTTTCTTCCTATAAAAGACTACTAAGAAGTCCTAAAACATATTTATTTAACACGATCTTATTTTTACTACCAGTCTGAGTGGGAGCCAAAATGAAACAAGTTTGCTTTCTTTTATTCTTAACTAGATATTTACATAGCCAGGCAATTTTAGAGATTTTTTTCACATTGAATTGTTAGAGAAAACAATTAGTTTGTCCTGATATTATTTATTGCACAGAAACAAGAGGAGAGATTGCAGCAAAATCTATAAACTCTGTGAATGCAATTAATTTATTGCTATTTTTTCAACAATATATTTTCATATCTTTTCTTTAAATATTGTTTATTTATGAGAGTCACTTGCTTGGTAATTTAAGCTTTATGAAGGTATGGAAGGAGAATATTAATGCTGTCCAAATTCTAGTTTCCAATTTAAATTACTTAACTTGCTCAGTTATTTGGCTAGTCTTCAGAGCACGTAAATTAGTCTCATGCTCTCTGTTGCTCCCTGAAAGTGCCTGTCTATGTGTTGACTGCAAAGGGAGCCTTGGGAGGCCAGTTGCCAACTTTGTTGCCTGAATCTACATGATGCAGTTGAGCTCGTCATGAAGTCGAAGGAAAGACTGGTTTCAATTTGTCTGACAATATGTTTGTTTACAAATGCTAACTTTTCCCACAGATGATATAAAAATTATTAATGTAGCTACAATGGCCATATAATTCTTCCCAAAGGCAATCAGAAATTCTGGTGATTGCAGGTATGCATGTAACAAAAAACCAGCAGCTACAATCTTGTTTATTAGATCTCTGAATAAGACAACTATAAAAGTCATAGAAAAGTAAGAATTGAAGGAGCCTTGAGCATCATCTAGACTTTTCTTCTGCCCCAGGGCAAAGTCAGATTGTGACAGATGCTACTGCTATCATGAACTATTCTTGGCAAATGATTGCCTGAGCTGTCCTAAAAAAGGTCCAAAGATGAAGACTCCATAACTTCCCAAAGCAAATTGGTCCAGTCCCTCATTATCCATACTAGTCTTTCAAAGCTTTTTCTACTTTCAGATACCGGAATAAGCTGCCCAGGGAGGTGGTTGAGTCACCATCCCTGGATGTGTTTAAGGGTCATTTAGATGTGGTGTTGGGGGATATGG
>JAVSBS010001493.1:0-168003 GCA_033124195.1 Coracias cyanogaster
TTATGCATCCGGCAAAAGCCCAAGTGAGTGCACATTGCTCAGCAAACAAATACCATCACTTCATCTTTTGAAACTACCCAGTCTACCAGGGAACAAAAAGGAGTGAACCAAGCCCCAGCAGGTTTAGGGCCAGTCTAAATAACAAGTGTCCAAAGAACTGGTAGGTAACTACATCACAGCCTCCTGATCAAGGTTTATCTCCAACAGTTTGGGAGTTTTATGATGCTGTTCCAGTGGCATGTGAGAGCCACAAGATTATCAAGTCAGCAAAGAATACACAAGGATAAGCAAAGGAGAAAGCAGTAACTCTTACTGTTAGATCCTGCTAGCTCGAAGCCTTTAAACCTAAGCTAAAAAATACTTAGTGATTTATTTGGCTCAGCTCTAGATACACAGAATACTAAAACAGTCTTCTGTCTTCACAGCAAGGCAGGGTGTGGTGACATGTGGTGAAATCATGGCTGTTTACACCACCTTTTAATTTAGCTGATTTGGGCTGAAAGGATTGCACTGGCGATGAATTATGCCTTAAGAAGTTTCTTGAAATGAAGGAATTGAAAAAAATTCTGAAAACCTTAAGGTCTCCTAATACATGTGACTATTCTGCTGTGTTTCAGTCCTGGGGAAAAAAAAATAATTATTGAAGCAACAAAACTCTGTTTCTTCTAGTAATGAACAGTAAAAGCTTGTCTGGGGGAAAAATGGTGATTAGATTGTGACTGCGTTACTTCCAAATGTAAAGCCATTTTGCTTGAGACAATATTAAGACGCTCAGATGCGAGGTTTGATCATTAATTGTGGCTAGCACTACACATTAGTGTTGCTGCAGTCTTGGATTTTTTTCTTCTCCCCTGGTTTTCGACAGCCTTAATCACGCTTACAGCTGATTCTAATTGCTGAATCGTATCACTCTCCACCTTCTCTAAAATGCTTGGGGCAAAAGAAATAGTGAAGATTAATGACAGACGTGTAATTAGAAGAAAATGTAAAGATCTTATGTTAATCATTCAGAAATAATTTGATAAATATGAAATTCTGAAGAGCTCTCCCAGTAAAAGATGATGAAATAAGTACTGTAGCACAAAGCTAAGCACATTTATATGTAGCGCACTCCTTGCAAGTAGGAAAAGAGAGCTCACGCGAGCACGTGCGAGCGTGTGGGTATGCAAGGGAGGCTTTATTAACATAATGGAATTCAGCATGGAAGACCATCTGTTTTAATTGAGCAAGCTTATTCGTACAATGCTTTGCTCCACTAATCTTGTTTAGATTAATGTTAATGTTCTATTAAAAGGTAGTTTATCATCCCACAATACTGAGTTAAAGTGAGCACACCCATAGTAATATCCTCAGCTCCTACAGAGGCAGAGAGCTCGCTCATTACCAGCCTATTGATCATCTCACAGTGCAACTATTAAAGCTGGGAACTTTGGTTGGAAGTAACCAGAGGTCTTTTTTCCAGTGAGCGTAAAGGCATAGATAAGTAACTTTTATTTAATTAATTCAAATACAAAAGAACACAGTCTGCAAAATGATTCTCAATTATGCCTTTGGATAACTACAGGAGTGATGCTTTAGCTAATAATACCTTTCAGGTTTTAACAGAGAACAAGTATCAAACTGGGATGGGTTTCTCTGGATGGCTAATTTTCCTTTTCTTCCTGTGATACATCTTCTCACCATAACACTTGATCTGTCCTTAGCCTTTGCCTTTAAAAAGAAAGCAGGACATTGAGCGATAGTTGGAAGCATGCCTATTGTTAAAAACACAGGCATAGTGCAAGTCAAAGAAGTGTGGCAAAGCACATTTTGTATGTGCATCTAAAATCCTCAAATTGTAGGAGGTATTAGTATATCTTTAACTTTCTTTTTTTTTTCCCAAATACAGCAGAATCTAAAAATGAACTCTTGCATCCTTCATGGCTGGGGAAGATTGTACCTAACTGCTCTGGTTATTATTTTTAAAAGGTTACATTGTTATAACAAAATTATGTGCCAGTCAAGAACCGAACCATTCTGTCATTGTTTGGGAGGGGGGGGTTCAGTGTTGGACTAGCAAAATGGATTACAACCAACTATATTTACAACAAAAATAGGACTGTGATCAGAAAAATTAATTCCACATCCATCTGGGTTGGGTCACATTCAGTGACAGAGTGTTTTCTTCCTTCAAATACCTTGCACTGCTTGTAGAGCTTCTTCCCTGCTTCCATTTTCATAACTGCCATCTTGATCTGCTCAAGCCCAGCTTCAAGCCCCCAGTGAGGATCACACCTCCTGGCTGTCCCTTTCCACCATGCTGTCCACTGCATGTCCCTGGGTCCCTGCTCTCCACTGCACCATGCAGCAGCTCGGTGTCTGACCCCTCAAACACTTCTCCCCCTTCTCCCACGCCACCAGAGCCTTGGCATTTGCTCCTCTTATTCTCAGCCAAGCATCTTTGTCCTCTCTCCCTCGCTGCTCCGTCATTTTGGAAGAGCTCCTGGTGAGCCAGCAGCAATGCTACCTCTACATATCCCTCCTTAAAACATTGCCTTTGCCACAGCAGATAAAAAAACCTTGACAGTGGGTATGCAGCTGGTGTGCTGGATCACTGCCCCTTGTGTGGAAATTGTCGTCTCTGTTTCTGAGGACTCATCCCATCTGTCCACCTCAATTCATCAAACGTGTCCTGTCTTACACTGCAATGGCAAACACACAAGGGCAAGGATCAAGTTTTTTGTGCGTATTTTGTACAGCTCCTAGTACAATGGTGTCTACCGCTGCAGCTGCTAAATGCCACTGCGCTACAAATAAAGAAACAAAAGCACCAACAAAAGCAACCCCCCCCTTCTCCTCCCCAAATTTCAAGCATGGCTTGAAAAAGTCCACTTAGAATTTTTATTTCCTAAGGGAACATTTTATAATTACATTTTGGACATATGAACAAGGAAGATGAAGGATACCAAGAGAAGATGAAATATATGTGAAGAAATTCTTCACATGCCATTCTAAAAACAATAATCTCACAAAGCAATAATTCAAGGGAGACTTCTTCCCCAAATACCAAAACATGCTAGTCATTAATTAAAATACAGAAAAGCTTCTTTGTGATACAAAAGCATCATCGTTCCCTCTCTGCAAAACTGGGAACCTGAGAAGGAGAAAAGTTAAATGGTTCATCCAAGAAAACCCAGCTGACAGCTGCCAAACTGCAAACACTCCAAGCAGCATCAGACATTTGTTCTTGCGCTGGCTGTGGGGATGTCAAAACCTCCCCATTTTAGCCTGGAGTAAGTTTTAAGTTTCTAAATAAAACTAAACCTGAGAGTAGCCCATACACTGAGCTTTCGAAAATCCCATCTGAGCTGGCTCCCAAATACACTAATTATGTGGATTATGTAGGACACAAAGGCATCTTCTCATTAAAGAACCACACTCAGAGATTAAATCCTCTCTCAAATTGTTGTACTCTAGTGAAAATGAGACTGACTGAGGATGCATGTGGATGAGCCACGATTTTTCATGGCAATGTTGGAAGAGCCTTAAATGAACCCCTTAATTTGCAGCGTGGAGTTGTTAATGCTCCCCTCAGAAAGACAAGACGCGTTTCTACTTCTAACGAGCGATATACATCTATAGCTAACAAGCCATACAACCTCCGAGCGCATGTTGACAACTTCACAAGGGAGACGTGCAAGCCAGAGATTACAATGGAAAAGCTGATAGTGATCAGGGTTACAAATCACTGATTTCCTGAGTATTTGTCAAGCACTCGTTCGGACGCTCTAGGCTGTGTCCGACATGCTGAAATTACAAGTGACAAAATAAAATTAAAATACACAGGCATCTCTGCCCCCATCTGTTTTTACTGTTTATTGTCCTTTCTGAACAGCTTCCTGTGCTGATCACTATCTCCCCAGCCTGGCTGTCCACACCATGACCCCTCCCTTCTGCTTAACAGCTCTGCAAGGGGCTTGCCACACTGGCTGCTTGTTTTGTGGGGCATTTGCCACACTTTGGGGACAGTTACCCTGGCACGGAATGGAGAGCAGCTGGGATTTGGACTGCACAAGGTCCTGCTTGAAGTTACAGAGTTGCCTGCCTCCGAGCGCTTTGAATCTTTGCGCTGAACTCAAGAGAAGTGGGAGAGGCAGCTGGGGAGCGAGAAAATGCTGGGGCAGCGTGAAATCGCATGGCAAGTGTGAAAGGAGAGGGACAACACTCTAAAAGAATCACAGTTAGCAGACAATTAACTTCCATACGCTATTTTACTCCGTCATCAGCTGTATTCAACGTTAACATGCTCCAGTCATGCTGTGCAGCACGTTTTCAGCAAGGTGTGCACGTACCTGCCTGTCCTTCTGCTGGGCTCATTACAGGAGAGGAGCAATCACACAACCTAGGATGTAAAGCGACCTTTGCGTCTTCCTTGAGACTTCCAGGCTACTTCCTGCATTTCCCCATACGGAGGGGAGTGAAAGCTGCTCCTCCAGAGACAGCATCCTTTGGGATTCACATCTCTCCAGTGACATTCCTGAATGAGGTGCCTGCAGGTGGACCAGGCGAACGCATGTGCCTACATAAAAGGCACAAACCTATACACCTTGTTCAGTCAATAATACGATGCAGAATGTGAGTGGCGGGTTTTTTTTCCTCCCAGACAGATAAGAAATGCATCCAGGAACCTGTGACTAAGCTGTATGGGCCGTTAGCCAATGCACTGTATCTCCACGTGACAAATTATGCATTCATCCATTGTTTGAAAGTTTTGAATTCACTGTTGGTGGTAAACTTTTTACTAGAACACACAGATGGTCCTGCCTGATCTTGTTAATGAAAAACTCTCACACAGCTACAAAAACAGACGTGATCATCTGTTTTTCAACATTCTGAAAAAAGTCTACAGAGGTGTAAGGTGCTATACAAATGAGAATAATTAGCTTGTGCCATCTGTGGACATTAAAAAAAAACAGAGTATCTGTATTCCTGTGTTTTATAATGATAAGCATTATGTCTCCAGCAAAGTACGCACTTAATAACTTTTCAATTTATTGTGACCTTCTGCTCCGATTTACTTAAGGAACTATAATACTAGCTGTGCCTCACACCTTTTCCACCTTATAATTAGCAAGTAATAAAAAAATGCTATTAAAAAGTAATAAGTCTGAAGCTCGCTGACAATTCACTGATTAATTCTGAAGATTTTAAAGCACGTTGGAACATACTTGGCTAAAACATCAATTTTATCCAGTTCTCAGTACCACTAACGAGGGTTGGTGCGTAATCAAGTCTCACAGCTCACCTACGTGTAATGGCAGCAGGAACTGCACCCTGCAACGTTACATGGCTTGACGACAGGGTAACACTGGTCTTTCCGGTCCATGTTTAGTGGTGAGCTGTAGTTTGTCCTTGCACATAAAGTGGTGGATGCTGAGGTTCTTCAGGCAGGAAGGAAACAAAACTGCAGCAGTTTGGAAATGGATGCCCTTAGCATCTGATGAGGAATAGTTAATACTGATGAGCAACTTGGAGGGAAAACAGTAAAAATGATCAGCATCCAGGACAGGATTTCACCTGGTTCTGTATAACATACCCTGGAGACACTGCAACATGCTGGCGGTGCAGAACTCCTATTCCCCAGCCTCCAAAAACCAGGGAGTGACCAGGAAGGCTGGCCTTGCAGGCTGTATCGGCTTGGTTCTCACCAGCACATCCACAGCACGAGAGGAGAGATTACTGTCGCACAAGGAGTTGGGTCACTTGCACAAAAAACTGAAGATCATTTTAAATAGCACTGTGCAAGCTCATGCTGGCTGCCCTCAAGCTGCAGACCTGGATAAGAAAGAGGATACGCAGTGAAGAGGGCTGAGAGCAGAGCCAGATGTTTTTGGAATACCAGCACCAGGAACAGCTGGAGAAGCTGCTGCCCGGGTCCCCTCCCACCCACTCTCCCAGCAGGCACTGGTAGGAAATACGTCCCTCCATGTGCCATTCAGCTCCTCTCTCTGAAGTGTGGGCCAGAACACTATCATATTAATGGTTTTCATTTCATATTCAGTGAAAAAAAATAACGTGCAGCGGGCAAATGCCAGTTCCATGCAATGTGGAGAGCTGGAACACTGCTGCCTTAAAGCCAAGCAGAATACACGCTGCTGTCACTGCCATTCCCAGTGCTCTTCCACTCAGGAATTGCTTTTGTATTATTCACATAGAGAAAAAGGCAAACAGCCTCCAAACCGCTATAGAAACTCAGTACTTTCCTCAAAAGCATTTTCTACGTGCAGCTCCAGAACGGACCTTAAGCCCTGAGCCCTAGGTCAACAAACGCTATGTTTTATTTATTATTTCATGGTTTATCATTACTTTGTTAGATCTGGTAGCAGACCCCTGGTGTACAATGCAAGATCCAGACCATAACTGCAGTGCCGCAAACAGCCTGTCACCTAGTAAAGATTAAAACATGTAACACATCCTGTGCTCACCTTGTAATCCTAGCATGAACATCCACAGCTGCAAATATAAAGACACACAGTCCTTAGTCTCGTCTCTGTTGCATGTTTTAATACCAGCAAAGGTCTGTCTCTGTTGACATTTGACTTGTAGCCAGGACAACTGTGTGAGTGAACAGGCAGCAGATGCTGAAAGCTGGTTTTAATTGAGTAGTCCCCACTCCTGACACAATTTTGTGGTCTGGTCTTACTCATTTCAAAACCATCCTGTACTATCTGGTCTTTTTTATTTCTACTTTCTGATTTCAGCTACTGTTTTACTGACTCACCCACTGTCTCGAGATAATACTCACGGACTTACCTGTTACAGATGGTGAAGATTAAAAGTGTGAATGGGTTACACCCAACTTACAACAGCAACTCTTCCTTATCAATTTTCTAACTTACTTAGGGATGCAGGTGAGGTCAGACAGTCTTTGTTGTTGGTCCAAGGACTTTTGTTTCACCATGTAAACCTTGTTTCCTTCAGCTGACCCATTTTCGTTTCTATTCCTGAAATACTTCCCTCCTCTGACTGCATTTATTTGTGAGATGCAAGTGCCTGGCCCTTTTGTTGAAGGTTTGAGTACCTGCCTTTATTACTACCACTGTGCTCACTTAAGCTGCAGCATTTCCTAATTAATTTATTTCAAAATGTTTTTTTTTCCAACTCCCACTAGACAGAAAGTAGCGTAACTTTACTCCGAGATGACTGGGAAAAGCCTGTGTGCATTGCTATCTCCTAAGTGCACTCCGAAGTCAAATCAATTCACAACATCATGTTCATAAAATGGGAAATGATAAGAAAAGAATGAGTTCTGTTATACAAATTACCAGCAATTCAGTGCGGTGCTTTAATGTCATTCCTGTTCTTCAAGGATGTCACTGAACGCACCAGGCAAGTAAAATGCCCATATGAAATTAAGACACTAAAAGTAAATGTTTGCTCCTATATTGTAAAGAACCTCATAAACGTCAGAGGTTTTTATTTCACGCACACCACAGCTTGTAGAGACACCAGGAAACATTTGGTTCTAATGGGAAACCGATGTTCATTTCACCACTGTGCTGCCCATTAGTACTTGTCTGAGCGATGTTCTGCACATCTGAGCAGGCAGACACACCAGCCGACCAGGACAGCACAGAAACGTGGTTTAGTTTCTATGTTGTCTGAAGTGCCAAAGAGATGAGCAATCCACACACTACTCAAAAACACTGCGTGGAAAGCCTTGTGTCCCTTACCACAGGCAAGCACAGGAAACTCCTTCTAATTAACTGGTAGCTCCAAAGTTCGGCACCATCCCTCTTTTCTACCCTTCTGTGTTTAACGGCTCGCCTCTGGAGCGTGCCTGCACAGATTAAAGGTGACAAGTTTGTACAGGCTGGGCAGGAGGCAGGGAAGTTTTAAGGAAAGGTGCCCTGTGTGCTCCTGCACTTTGCTGCTTTCTGTGATCTCTTTTCTGCCCACGTCACCAGGTACAAGAGTGGCCGATGTTGTCACTCCACCACTCAACCAAAGCCCTCCTCACTGTACTATCACACAGAGCTGTAAGTCCCCCACCTCCTTGCTCTCCTTTCCACATCAGTTCATTCCTGTTTACACAGCAACGATGTAACTTGGACCGAAGGAACAGGAAGCCAGGAGAGCTGAAGAGACATGCTTGGGGTAAAGTGGGTGACTGCAAGCAGGAGAGAAAGTGGTGCTGGTGCCTGTGGTTCAGCTCATCACTCCTTCACTGCTCTGCTCACTCCCAATGTTTTGGGGTATATGAGTATTTTGGGGGGTCCTAATTGCATTAAGATGAGCTTGGCTGAATACTCTTACCCTGCATTATGATGTAAGCTGCATATTGCTATCACAACAAGGCATCGATGTACCTTAGGTTTTTTTCAGTATCTCTTGGTACCAAGCAATCCTGTAAAAGCCCAGCGCAAACACAAAAGGCCAGATTGCCAGCAGAGACCAGCATCTCAGCAGTTTCTGCTGAAACACAGGTAACAAACAACCAAGGGCATTGTATCAGAGATGCTCCATTCCCATCACAACGCGTGCAGACAGATGGTCAGCCCCCAGCGACTCAAACCTCGCGGTAAACCTGGTAACTTCATTAGGTGATTCAAAGAAGGCTCCATCCTTAAAAAAACCTGGTTTCAGCTATAAGAAGGGAAGATCTGAGCATCTGAGCCCAGCCTCCTTTGGAAAGGGAGGTTCAGCCCTTCTCACAATCCTGCAGAGGAAAGGAGGGAGGAAACACTCAGGAGGGAGTTCAGCCGGATCAAAGGCAGACTCCCCTTTCCAAGAGGAAAATACACACTCAAACGGTATGTTTTCCAGTCTTGGAAATGCTAACAAGATTTCTGTGTTTGATTCTTGGCTTTAAATGAGTCAAATCAAAATTAAGGGATTTCCATGTGTGATACTGAACACGCACACACACACTTTTCCATAAGGGATTTGTGTTTTGTAAATTATACCCTTTAGCCATATCACTAGTCATTAACCTAATTTAAATTTCAATAAGGAGATTCTGCGCTTTTATCATTAAAATTAACTAGCTCCTCACTGCGAAGATGCAATCAGGAGGGTGAGGTGAAGGGATATGACCAAGTAAGTCTGATTAAATCCACTTTTTTATTCAGCAGCAACTTGTACTCCCCTGCAGTGATACAAAAGCAACTCCCAAGCGACTTCCCCTCGCTGACGGATAACGTGTCAAAGTATCCCTTTTGCAGTGTCTCAAAGGCCACTGTGCCTGCTGTTTCTGCTAACTGCTGTCTGTCATGTACTGCTAAGATTTATAAAGACACTGCTGGGATCATCTCGCAAGTGCCTCTCTACAATGTGTTCAAATGCAGAAGGTCATTCCAGGAATTACCGGTGCAAGTAGCAAAGGTAATCCTCGGGAATAAATCTGTTGGCTGGCTGTGCCAGCCCGTCAGACATCTGTGGCTGGGAAGTTATGTGATCATCAGAAGTTTGCAATCAGAGCGTGAAATGACCCCCTCGACTGCTCGCGGCTCCCCCAGGTGTGGGCGACGCAGCTGAAGTCAGGCAAAGAAGGGAAAAGCTTTATCTGCCAGCAGCCAATGGGACAGGGCTTTTGTAAAGAAATCAGTAAAGAGATGCTGCTGGATCCAGAAACAGTCTGGAATGGGAAAATCCATATGTGTAGGAAGGCAGAAGTTGGATGGAAGATGTGTCCTAAGGGCTCGGTGGTACCCAGCTGAAGCAGAGCCTCTAGCTCCAAGCAGCAGCACTCGCCCATGGGGATGTGCTGCAATTTAGGAAGAAAGCAGCAGCCAGGCGCTGCCAGGGTGCCAAGCAGCAACTCCGAAAGCAGGAATATCAGGCAACGAAATCCCAGCTGTGCTGTTTAACAAGGTTTCAAATATTCATTTGGGAGAACGTTGCAAGTCCTGATGTGAAATGAGCAGGTAAAGTGCAAGCATCCAGATTTAATAAGGTTTTAATAGGCTTTTTTTTTTTTTTTTTAATAAGTTACAGAGAAACTTTATCTACTCAAATTCTATGTAACAAATCAAGACAGAGAGAAGTCCAGCTCCTCTATCGACTTGTGTCCTGCATTGCTAGATCAGCAAGGGAGAAACCACAGGACTTACAAGGCTGATTTGCCTTGGAGCATAGTCTTCCGCAATTTTTTCCTTCCAGAAGCAGCTGTAGAGCCAGGGGTTGGCAATAAAGGCCAGCAAAGACAAACAGAGTGTTTAGAGCAAATACAAAGCTAAGACTTTTCTAGGGCTTCATCTAGAAAAAAACTTAGTCTCTACAAAACGACATCCCAGAACTGAAGTGCCTCAGATTTTATGGGTCCAGATAATGTAGGAGAAAATTAACAGGACTGTGTATTTCACAGAAAACAGGTAAGAAAGGAGTTGAAAAGAAATGTTATTTTAATTGGATTTCTTTGTTCTCTTGTTATCTTCAGCACCTCAACAATGCCTGCAGTACTCAAAATCTTCCGGGACTTCAGAAAGCTCCATTTCTTTTGATTCCGTTCTCATTTGAAACGTATTTGAGAAATATTATTGGTATGTAAGACAAACCGTATGTACAAGAGCACGCAAAGGGCACACTACGCTAACTGCTGTAGGGTAAACCTGCTCCACACAACCATCAACAGATGTAACCCAAGAATTCTAAATTCCAATCAAACAAATCTGAAGATTAATTGCAAAACCCATCAAAGTACTTTGGGGAAAAAAATGTAAACTGTACATAAACATTTGGGGACTTCTGCAAATTCCCGTAGCCTATAATTAGATTTACTGAATGCTATCAAATCCGAGGCTCCAGAGCAAACATACGACAGTTTTTGTTGTTTTAAGATGCATACACAGATACGTGAAATGTGTCTAATTACCAACAGTTGTTATGTTTCTCTGTGTAATTTCAACAGCACAAATCCACTCAACGCGAGAGTTTTGTGTACACGGGAATAATTACCTGCAAAATCTAAATGTCTACATAGTTAAAAAGTAAAATACAAAAAATGGAAAACAGCCGTAAGCGCTTGATGAAGCCGTTCTGCCGGCAAACCCGGGGTACGGATTGTGGAATCTACACCTCTCTTAGCATTTATATCCAGATTCATTAAATTCTCATCTTTACTTTTCTCATTACAGAGAAACACAAACAAAAGCCTTTAATCCTCCAATTTCACCCAGGTGAAGAGAACAGTTTGCATGAAGCCTTTACGAGTTCAGTCAGTCTCTGTGCCTGCAACAGCTCTCTGAGGTCTGCAGAACCAAAACAAGTCATTCCTAGTCACAGGATCTTTGGAAAGTGCCACCCATTTCCCCCAAATCCCCAACCCTCTTTTGTGAGGAGGAGTTTTAAAGAAGATTTTGGAAAGTAAATTCACTTCCCCTTATGCACCCACATTACACATACAAGTCGCCTAAGTGACAAGGAGAAAACGGGGATGTTGCCGTGCGGATCATCCCCTGTGCTCCACCACGTCTGCGCTTCCCCATCAAGGAGGGATTTGACCTGTCAGCATTTTTCCCTGCAAAGCAGATGCTGAATCTACACCCAGAGCTAAAATGATGCAGGACTTGCTGTCTCTCACACGCATCCATGTGTTGGAATAAATACATATTTTTAGTAAATTCACAATTACATACCATTTTAAGGCTGAAGTCATAGAATGTTTAAATACACGCACACCCAACAGACACTTTAGGAACAAAACTACAGATGACATCCTTCAGCCTTAACTGTTCTCTGCAAAGTACTTCCCAAACTTGAAGAAGGAATGCACTAATCTGTTTGCTAGCTGCAGTAATTTTAGAATTAACCAGAACACTTTTTATTACTGTTGGTACTTGTGTGTTTAATTTTAGAAGTGTAAATCATATAATTAAAGCTTTGACATAAGAAGTGATTATGTTAAAATGCAGCTCTCCATGCTATGAGAAAATATGGAGGGATGGTTTCAGATTTCTGTATTTAAAAAAAAAAATCCCACACATTTCAGAAACACACTACAGAATAATGTATTAAACATCATTTTTCTGCAAGTGCACTGGAATAAACCAATAGGCATCATCTTCATATAGCTGGTTGAGCATTTTGACTTTCTGTGATGAACTAAAAAAAGCCAGGCAAACACCTTACCTAAGCTCTTTGGTGACTGCTGCACACACAAAATACATGTGTACTCACTGAGGCCTGTGGATTTTGGAGCACATCAGCACAGGCAGCAGCAGACCTGTGCACGTGTGTGTTCACGGCACGTGAGAGCTGCGGCACACGGGCAGATCACTTTTAAGGTGCCGACATCAGATCCAGCAGAGGCCCCCCCCAGATAGGCTGCCTGGCTGGCCCCGAACTCTGTGCGTGGCAGAGTCAATGCAAGAGCACATCAGCAGCAAAACAAGCTGTGCTGGACAGAATCATGGAATCACAGAATGCTTTGGGTTGGAAGAGACCTCAAAGATCATCTAATTCCAACCCTCCTGCCATGGCAGGGACACCTCCCACTAGACCAGGCTGCTCAAGGCCCCATCCAACCTGGCCTTGAACATCTCCAGGGATGGAGCATCCACAACCTGCCCTGGGTAAGAGCCTCTCTGGTTTCACCCTGTTGTCAACTAATCCAGAAATACAGCAATCAGAAATCATCTGGCACATAATAACTTGTTACTTCACTACATCATGCATCTGCTTTCTGAGACTCCAAACTCAACAGAGACGCCATAAGAAATTTTACACTCCACACGTTACTTGGTGACGTTGTCTGGGATTCAGAAGACAACATGCAGGTTACAATGAGTGCATGATTTTGCCCCTGCTCTGGTTCTCTGATGCAGCAGTAAGTCCCAAGGACAGTGTTTTTCTAAAGGCCAGCATCAGCAGGACTTTCCTGGGGTGGCACTGGGAAGACAGTTCCCAAACATGCCCCTGAGGTCTCCCAGAGGCCACATTCTGAGGGCAGGGCACTGTCACTGGAACCAGACAGGTTGTTGGACTGGGACTGGGCAGCTGAAGAAATGCATGGTAGCACAACAAAGAGGTCCCAGGGCGATATAATGTAGGATGAAAGGCTCTCCAGCCCCTGGAGCAACCCAGGGTTTTTTGTGTGAAAATCTACAAATTACTTTTAGCCATTATAGCCATAATAAACTTCTTCCATACGAGATCTGTCCTCCAAAGGAGTATGACTAAATCTTTTCTCTATCCCCAAACACATTTAACTCCCAACTTCTACTACTTAATTTTGCTTGTCTTTTCCCCTTATGGAAAAGAATCAGTATTGCTGAATTGAAGTAAACTGATAGCTACACAAGACAATTTTCATATAAAACACTTATAATTTCATATTGCATTAATAGGCTTAACATAATTTTAGACTTTGTTGGCAATTAGACCCCAAGGGGATTAGAAGCCTAACTCACCTTGACTTTCCATTGTATTTTGAGTCTAATTGGCTTAGCATCTTTTGAAAATTCTAGCTTTAATTAGTTGTTACATTAGTTCTTGAAGTTACAGCTAAGTAAGAAAAGTTAGTAAAAAGGTGCTTATCCCACTTTCTAGGCAGGGTAAGAACCTTGCAAGCACATCAGCTGAACGTCTTTCAGAGATGCACTTCAGCCTCTCTGGGTTCTAGGCAGCCAGATACTTGGAGCATCCTGAGATCCAAGAAGACAAAGAGCAGAAGCAGTGAAGTTAATCTATCTCCTACAAGCTCAGTTTGAACAACTGGAAAATTGGGGTATCCACTAACCTCTGTAACACAGAGATGAATTTGTCAGTTATCTATTTAATAAGTAAAACTAATTCTGTAATCAAACTACAATAAGAAGTCCCCCCCCCTCTACTTCTTTAGTAGTATTATTCACAGCCTGTCTAGATCCATGACAAAGGATGCTTCTATACTTTGTAAAGTAACTTAATCCTGTGGTCCATATACTATTCCATTTTTCTAGGCTCTGGGGGTCCTTCTAAGAAATCTTCACATTCAAACTGTGCTTTGCATGGAACTGAGCTGCCTGTCAGCGGAACCAGTATCCAAATCACAGAACGTGGGCATGCAGAAAGACCACGACTCAGTGCTTCAAGGAGACAACAAGTGGTACCATGCCATCAGCTGGCATCCGTGCATGAATTAAAGTTCCCTAATTTTTTGAATTACATACATTAATGCCTATAGTACTCTGAACACCATGGCCAACAGCACTCACTTCCTACTTTTCTCAGAACTGCTCACTAACCTCCTTCATGGTCTTTTCGCTGTTCGCGTAGTTCCTTTGACACTGAAAAGATTCATTTTTTAAAAAGAATGAAAACAGTATGTGCCACTAACTTCTTGCCCCTGTACATGGCAAATGCACAAATTGCAAAAATCAATGAACTGCATGATTCTCTTTGCTTATGGTGCTTTTACATCTCGCACAGCTTCTGTCACGGCTCAGCATCCAGCCTGCCTAAAGGTCATAATACTAAGATACTTGGAGGAACAGAGAAGAAGAAAGGGCAGTCTATAATCGTAGCATGTCTCTCAGAGATCTGCGCTCCCCGCTAGTGCCAGTGGGGATGGAAAAGAAAGCTTTCCAGGCAGGTCTTTCTTCCACTGTCACTAAAATACTTTCATTAAATCTGCACTGGATTTATACTTGCATCTAGATTTAAAGGGGAATACCTCATGACTAGGAGGATTAAAATAATTGGGTGCTATTCTGCAGATATCAGTTTCCCATCTACCCTACCACCTACAAATTCTGCTATACACGTGCGATTTCAGGCTTGCCCACCACCGCATGCTTTCTGCCAAGCACAGAAGACTGGTATTTATTTATGACTATTAGCAGGACACCAGGACTAGGCTTTAATTCAGTAGAATCAGTTTTTCTACTCCTTCTCCTGACAGCAATTTCAAAGAGTGTCAAACTGAAGACTGGATCCCGGACTGGTAGGTGACATACAGGCACATCATAAAAAGCTTTGTAAGAACCATTATGAGGCTTTCTCTAATTTCTTTTACAAACAAATGGCAGACCTATACGTTAAACCATTTCTAAACAGATGGGATGTAGGGTGAAAGACGGGAAGGTTTGAGAACGAGAACTGGACGTAGGATGTTACGTGACTTACAGCTGCTTCCTCTGCATTCCTGAGCTGTTGAACTACACGTTGGGATAGAGATCAGGTTGCAGAAATTGATACTGGGATAATTGATACCCACTTCACTGACCCAGTGAGAGCCAGCCTGGATCAGCAGGGACTGAAAGCCAGTGCTGGGTTAGTCCCCTTTGATGGTGGCTGCCAATGTGGAGTTAGAGCTGGCTCTGACGGGAGGGCTTCCAAGCTCGACTGGAACGAACTGGCAACTTTGCAGGCAGTTTTGTTCGCTCATAAAGTGCGAAGCAGAGGAATGATATGAATCAACTATACATAAATGAGGTGGTCTGTAACCAAAAAGGAGAAATAAAAAGGCGAATACACTCAAAGGTGCCTGCTCCTTTGGGTTATTACAGCAAACAGCCAGGGTACGTATCCATAAATGCAGCTGGAGTCTAATTTCAGTCTGGTCTTAAATAGTAGAACATTCACAGATTTCTCTGGCATTATTCCCAATTTACATTCCAGTAAATTGTACCATCTCCATTCCCTGCCTCCCTCCAGAAGGAGAATTCCCAGAGGTTCAGGGCTCCAGAAAACCCTACAGAGGCCACATTTCTCAGTCAGTCCTATCTCTACACCAGGAAAAATGGATGCTCGCCTAAAGCACAGGCTATGATCTGCAGGTATCACGGCCCCAGGGCAGAGCTATATTACAGAGGGGAGGAGAGGAAATAACATATTTGTCCCTAAAGCTGGCAATTTAAAGCAGTCTCTCTGTTGATAGATGGTCTTTTTGTACAAGCATAGCTACAAGACCAAGGTGAAACGCATTTGTGGAAAGCTTTCAAAATATCCATGTTAGAAAGCACCTCTCTCTATAAATTATTACTATTATTATTAGCCTCTAAAGTAGGTTTCATCCTGCAGAAATGCTACCTTAACAAATCTGAAGATGATTCCAAAATGTAAACAGTTTGTTGGAACAGTCAGTATTCAAACTCTTCCTCTGATTGCTAGAAAAGTATGAGTCCAGGAGAAAAGCAGAATAAATCTTAAAGCACGTTAACCTCACACCTCTTCCCAGTTTTATTGCTTTCCGTGGCACAACTATCAACTTGGGGGACTAGACTTGTTTCCATTACCGTATGTATTATTGCATGAGGACATCACACTTGGAATCTCTCTAAGTTTTCTGAATCATGGCAACGAGGTGCCCTGTGTGCTGAGCCCATCAGTGTTCTCTTATTTGTTTGGCTGGCCCACGTGCTTCTCCTGTTTGCAGCCTGAGGAACCTTCACGGAAGTGTGGAATGGACAGCGGTTAACATACAAAATACTGAGAAGGTCAAAGTGTGTCCTTGCTGACCACATTTCACATAAAAATTCAAATACGTCACTGTTATCACGTATTGTTATGAGAGCGTGCAACAGCACGGAACAGTGTTTTTGTGATGAAGGTATAAATATAATAATACTCCACTATTTTGTGAAATATGAAATCTTCTAGCCATACCTTCAGAATATGATATTTTCAATAGCAATCCTACTTCCAGAGGCATCTTATTTCCACACTCACCAAAATGACGTCTTTTACATCTGCATTTTCTATTGGGAATACTTCCACTGGGCGCTTCTGCCACCAGCTTGCAGGTGAAAAGGGAATAATGTTACGTATTTAACGTGTTCAGAGTAACATTGTAGGGAGTTAACATAAATAGGTGAAAATGCGTGTTAGAGGATTTTCCTTACACTGCATGCCACAAACACAGAATATCTTTTGTACCACTATCACACCCATACCACTGGGTAAGGGGAGCTGTTATCTGTAGGACAGTGCAAAGGCAGAGCCAAAAGTCCTGTCCTACTGAACACAAAATTCAGAGAACACACTGCAGATGGGCAGGGAGAGATGGAGAAGGGAGGAGGCTTGAGGAAGGGGACAGAGTTGACCATTATGATTTTTTTCCCTTAATTTTTTATAAAAGGACAATATAAAACTGCTTTTTTTTATTCTTAAATTCCACATTTTCAGGTTCTCTATCATCACGTATTTATGTACTGGTTTCCATGTCTGCCTGGTTACTTTGCCTGTAATCTCACAATAGCTCAGATCTCCTGAGAGAGAGTAAATTTCATTGATCCTAATACACCCAGTTATGAATACAGTTTTTAGCAATATTGGCATCAGAGAACATCTGTTTACTTTGAGTTAATCAAGATTAATATTTTATCTTCTGTCTGTCTGGAACACCCACCTATATGAAGTATTTTGCCTCAGCTGTAAAGATGAAATTTTTAAGCAGCATAATATTAAGCACATACCAAATTTCTGACAGGGTAATATCAGGGTAATAAATCATTAAGACTGTTTTGTTTCGCAGTCAATCCCATCTCAATGTCCTGAAGTAACTCAGGAGTATATGATACACGTGCACACAGCTATGCAGTGCTACGCTTACACAGACTGATCAGGGTGGCATCACAGAGAAGAGGAGTTGTACTTCAAACTTTCCTCCAGCTCCTTATTTGCACAATAATGATTGCACAAGGCAGCCGAGGGCAGACAGGGAGGTCCTGTGGCCTCACTGACCTATTTTCTCTCAAGCCAGGTTTATAGGGAATTCTATTAATTCCTCCAAGCAGGTACCCATCGCTAGCACGGGCAATCTGGATGTACGATTCCAAAGCCTTAAATTCCTGCTCTTGGAAAACAAGGCTGTTTTGATCTTTCTATGCAGCCAACCAGTAAAAATGTTGCACATATTTTCTGCACCTATCCAAAGAAATTTATCTTTCACACCCTACTTCATGCCATATGTTGGAAGCTGAAAGAATGAAGGATTTAGCTGTCAGTCTCTGAAGGCAGCGCAGGCCCTCTTCCAACTGCACGCAGCGTCAGATCTGAAAGTATGACATTTCACTTTAGCTTCTGTCAGCACTATCTGCACTGTATCACTGGTGCACTGTTGAAAATATTCTTGATAGGCAGCTCATATGCGCTGGATAAAGTGCTCATTAATCTTGCCTTTAAAAGTACGGAGAAGTTGGGTGGTAAAATTCTGAAGTGAAGGCGCTCGGCTCCAGCACGGAGCGGATGTTCCCGCTGTATTCCCAGCCAACAAAGGCAGTCTTCAAAAAAAGCCGCCCGTGGAGTTATTTCAGCTCTGTTTGTTTGCTTTAGGTACGCTGTTTTTCCTTACAGAAAACCTTCCTCCCAGCTGGATTTGTGTTGGCAGCGGGGCACAGCCGCTGCAGCCACGTGAGTGATGCTGCAAAGCAAAACCCTGCTGGGTACCAACTGGGGAAGGGGTTTCACCGCTCCCGCATCCCCCCGCGGCACATCCATGGTTGAGCACGAGCCTTAGTCTACAACCCTGGCTCCCAACAAGCAGAATTAATCCCCTCACCCACACAGTAGAGGTAAATTTTGAAAGAATGCTTTTGAATCGCCTCAAGAAATAAACGCATGGGGTGATTCTTACAACCGCTCTTCCCCCCGTGCTCAAATATTTTGGTATTTTGCAGGAATAGTTCACTCTGCAAGAACCTGGCTCTCCGACAAATATTTTTTAAATGCTTTCACAAAACAAGGACACTTCATAAAACATTTAATGAAAATACAGATTTTTGCTTGTCTTTAATCCCTTCCGTATTAATAAAAGATTGGGGTTTTTTAAAGATTCACTATTTATTTTTCTCCCTCTGCAACCTAATACAGTAGAAACACACAGCAGGGTTGGCATTTGCCAAAAGCAACAAGAAAACAATAAAATGAAAGAGAATAATAATTTTTAGCCCCCGCCCTTGTACCTAAAACTCCCTGGGTAGAACATGTATGATATGAAATTCATTTTGACGAGGGACCATCAATCAATTCTGGTAATGATCCTCCCATTTGTTATTACTGTTAAACTATTTTATGCTTATATCAGCGTTCATATGGCTGCATAGCAGAACATATTACACTCTCAACTAATAGCTGAAATGCTGCATTTCATAATAAACTCAAACCCTTGTTTTGGATGGAGTCTTCCAGCGTAATTCTCTTAGGAATAAAAAGCCAAAGAAGAAGGAAAAATCTCAAAGAGACCAACCACTCTCTTTTGATACAGATTTCTACTGTAAGTGATACCCATAATAAAATAATCAAATGCAATTTATTTTAACTTTATTAATCTTTGTGGTCTGCAAATATTCCTAGTCTAGGTAGATACCTCGGTTAAATCCTGATGTGCCTGCTTAACGTGCACGCTAGAAGATGGCATTAACATGCAATGACCAGCTGCAACAGAGCCTGCTGAAGCCACAAAACCTCTTAATTTCAAACCAAGCCGGTAGGAAAGCGGCTACATCAACTCCATGTCTACCTGAGGTCCTGCAGGAATGGTGCAGAGAGATGTTCTTTGATTCATTCACGCAGAAGTATGAATGAATCAAAGAACTTACCCAGAAATGTTCCTCAGTCCCCATTCATGCTTGTGAAACAGAAGCACAGGCTCAGCATCCCACTCTTACTGACGCCCACACCTTATTTCCCCATGGTAAAGCAGGTTTTGGTCTACAGTCCGACTGTCCACGTTTGTAAAATTATCTACACCACGATTTCATACGCACATAAAATCCTAAAACAAGTACACTTTACTAGAGGTCCTCTCAGTAATATCATTCAGCCGCAAACACAGCTTAGTCTTAACTACCCTCTGCCAATATCTTAACATATACATACTTCACAACCCATCTGCTTTGGAGAAATTGGCAGAGGAGAAGTTCTGGCAGCGCCTATGAGCTATGCCCTACGGCACACAGAGGATACGGGGAATAAACCGTGGACAGCAGGTTCTCCAAAAAAACTGTCCTGTCCCCCTCTGCAAGCTGACTGACAGCTCAAGCCTCGTAGCTGTGCAGTGCCTGTACCAGGAGAAAAATGATCTCCTCCAAGTCTTTGCTGAAAAACATCCCCTCTTCATCCCTGTCTTCCCTTAATTTCTGGGTCCCAAGACCATATGGCAAGAATAATCAGTGGGCTACTAATGGTGTTGAAACTGCATCAGTAAAAGGGGAAGCTTGCCTGCCAGAAACACAGAATCCCACTGTAGGAAACCTGGGAATGAGCCATAGAGACCCCCGATCTATTGCTCACCACTAGCTTGAGAAAGAGGGTACATCAGGTCTGATGACGACCACCTGCTCAGTGAAACCTCTCAGGATGGAGCTCTGCCATACTTATCAGCTGGCTGCAATCATGTGGAAGGAAGCCTGGCATTTCAGGAATACCAACCAGACAAGACCACGCTGGCTGGAAAGAACACTCTAAGCAACAGAAGACAACTGCTAAGTCAATGTCTAATTATCACCCAAATGACAGTATGACTTCCTGCTGTGCCCCATGATGCAAGAGGCTCAGACCAACCCATGCATGGTACATGGGAAGGAAAGACCAAGACCTCACAATACATCTGCCTCCTGACTTATGAAGTCTGTAGAATGTCTAGAAATGGAGTTTTGAACACATAAGGCTTGACTTAGCACCAGAGAAGGCAGTAAGAAACTTGTACATAATGTCTTTTACCTAAAACCTGTTGAAGCTTTAGCCCTCCATATTAAGTCTTCAAACACTCCATCTTACAAAGGTCAAGCATATGAACAAGAATTTGATGGATGTACAAATTTAATGACAGATGCTCGTGTACACTCGATGCGTGCGTGCCAGAAGGGCTGTTCTGTGCATTGAGTTGCCATTCGCACAAAGAGATTCCCCAACACAATCCCAGCTGTGCACGAACTTCTACCTGCAAATCTGCACACGTACCTTACCAAAAAGCAGAGCTTGAATAAATGGGCTCAGCAGATAAACGTTTTGCCCATGGTGTCTACCCAAATAGTAGCGTAAACAGAGAGATGGGGAAAAAGACAGATCTAACCCCAAAGGGACAAAACTGCAGGAGATCATTGAGGAGTTCTTCAGAAAGGCACCTATATGGTAGGGGCGTACCTGGTGGGTCTAACCTGCCTGAGACAATTTAATTGTAGCACACAAAATAAGCAGCTCTCTCTGCCATGTCAAAGCATGTAGCTCCACTTATCAGCACCTAAGCCACTTTTGGTGAAGCAGAACTGAAGTGTTTATGTGAAAGCTGCTTATGCGGCCAGCCACTGGAGAGTTCTCACTTTAAAGCAGCATGAAATAGGCACACTATTATGGGAATTAGGGACATTTCTCAACAGAGGGCCAGCTGGCAATCACAGCAAGACCTGGCTTCATCTCAAATGTGATTCTGCACATCTCACTCTGACCCACTGCACATCTGGGTACACCCAGAGGATGCTGAAGGTTTACCTCCAGAGGGAAACTCTCCTCTGTGAAGACCATCAGGGATTCCTGGCTGTGCCTTCAAAAGGGAGAGCCCCGTGGGCAGGGACGTCGGAGCAACCTCGGAATGCTGGAGAATGTTTCAGGAAGCTGTACTTGGTACAATCTTATGGTTTTGACTCACTACTATTTTACTTAGCAGACACATTTGGAAGCGTTAAGAGTTTCCTCTGTGAAATTTAACTCACAGTGAAGGCTCTCTTCTGACATATTACAAATTTCAATCAAAAAGTTATAGCTTGCTGGAAGTGCCACGTACAGTTTCCTATTAACCTTCCAGTGGCTACCATCATGATATGTCATATAGAAGATTCAGTTACATTTATTTTTCTGATGAAGTATTCCTACTGCCACCATAGGCAAAGCTGGCTTGAAAAGTTCGGTAAGAACCTTAAGTATAAATGTCCTGTGATAATGTTCCCATGAAGCATTTTGACTTCATTGAAACAAAACCTTAATAGAAGGAATATTTAAATATTTCTAACTGAATTTTCTTTTCAGACACACAATTTCATGAGAAATATCCATTCCTTTTTGGGAAGTGAAATTCCAAAATTTCTCCCATAACGGAGATTTCCAGTTTTACTGTGCTCCTGCCTGAGGCTCACTCTGCCCTCAGTTCAGTGGGAATACTGAAATCCAGTATATTCATATGAATCAATCTGTATATATGTGTTTTATATATATAAATAATTCTCTTAAGTTATTCAATATTTGCACCCTCCCTCTGCCAAAGTCAGCATCCACAAAGGCAGCTGGACCTGGCACATCAGGCACCAAGCAAGGACAATCTTTGCAGCTCTGCTGGTGACCTGCCCCATGGCACCAGCTGAACCACTTCTCTCCCAGTCTCCCCGTCAGGACATTGATGCTTTCCTTACGGAATGTACAGATATGGGGTTTAGGAGTGATCCCATCTACACTCCAGGCATTCCTATGATGGTGAGAGAGTTTAAAACATCTTGATAACATCTCCGCTAGCCCATCCCAGCAGCTGTGAACCTTCAGCACGGAAGGCTTGAGTATTTATCCCTCTCTAAACTCTGCCGTACTCCAGCTAGAACAGCTACAATCTTGTTTTTCAATGTGACTAACCACAAATCTAGCAGTGAATGCAGTACAGACCCACTATTTAGAATGTTTGGCATTATTTGTCATTTCTGTTGTGTTGCGTATGAATTTCTTTCCAGAATGTGGCAGATATATTAATGATGGGGAAAGCTGCTGTTTTAACAGCAATACAATATCGCAATAACGCTTTTGTTTCCAAGTATTTTCATCTCAAGACTACAATTTCATGCAATTAAGCATTTCACCATCCCTGGAAAACAAGTAATTATTGTCACTTCCATCTAACAGACTGAGGATCTGGCAAACACCAGTTGCTGACTAAAACAGAAACTGGAAATGGGATGTTAGGAGCTGCTGCACAGGACCAAACCTGGGAGTCCTCTCTCCCAGGACACTGCATCCTACCCGGGCCAGAGGAAGCCAAGGGGGAAGACAGTGGGAAAACTGGGCAATTTATCCTGACCCCAACAACGGAAGATCAGCTCGGTTCTAAGCAGTTTCAAGCTATTTATCGTTTACTGTGATGGCATTTTGAAGGTGTGAATGCTTCTCAGCCATTTAAATGCCGTATTTCCCGTTGAAGAGCCTCACTAAATTCTTCGTGTCAGTGACATCTTGTGGCAATGATCTCTTTGCGACAGTGTATGGCAAAGGCCAGTACAAGAGTGACAGGGAGAGAGCTCAGGGACATGCCAAAATCCTGGCTGCCAGCCCCTCACGTTCCTGTTTGGCCCAGTGCAAAGCTAAATCCTGAGCAGTCAAGAGTTTATCACCCCTTTCAGGCTATAACCCTGAAAACAAAGGGCTATCCAAGAGAAAATACATAGGGTTACACCAAACCCAGAAACTAAACGTGATTTTTCAAATTTCTTGTCCACTTGAATTCTCAGACTTCTAAAGGCCATACGAAGCATCCCAAGAGATTCCCAGCTCACTATGCAAATTTGGCATAAAACGCATTTAAACAAATTGTTCAAGCTCATAAGGACTCAAATAATTCTGTTTTCTCTTTTTCTTACTCTTTCTTTTGTAGAATAAAAAAAGATTAGTGCATGTCCAGCTATCTAAACCGAGCCCTTTTAGGGAAAAATGTTGACAAAGGAGAATGCATATTTTTATAGCTCTGAAATCCATGCAGAAAATAAATATTTCTAAGATAAATACCGCAACTTCATAACTTCAAAAAAGTACTTGATGAAACAAAATCAATTTTCTTTAGCTGGATTTCATTTCCTTCTGTTCTAATACTTTCTTCTTCAGACTTTCTTCTGTCACTTCATGTTGTTGGTCTGGTGAGTATAAAAAAAATCCACCGAGAAGTCTATGACTTGATGCACAGTCCACTTAAGCAAGTGGGAATCTTTACTACCTGCAAATCTGAGGTCTGATAGCCTTAAACAGAAGGGTAATTTTTTGCATTATAGTTGTTTCTCAAACACTCCCAACATTCAGCTTATTTACACATCTTTGCACACATTAGCCCTTGCTGTCAGTTGGAATTCCCTACCTCAGTACTGTTATTAAACTCACTTCCATGCAGGTTACTTGCACGGGATTTTAAAAGTTGGAGAAAGAAGGGGAGAAGCAAGGGAAGCATAGAAAACAAGAACTGGGTAATTAGGGACATCCAGACTGCTAAAAGGTCACATTAAATGTAACGTATCTGAAATACATAGGCATTTCCATCGCACTGAATGCAGACTCTTGCATTGTGAAGTATAAAAGACAGACAACAACCAGCCTGAGGAGGAAACATGTAGGAAAGACAGAAATTTTAACAGGCAAATGGCAAGGCAGTAGATAATTCCATGTACCTCTCAGTCTCTTCTGTTCGGAAAATTGTCCAAACGGTCTGCCCAGTGTCTAACACAGATTTCAGGCACTGGGAATCCCACTACTCTGTGCTACAGCAAGACATTTAAAGATGTTAATTTCTCACTGCAGTCCTGTCTCGGAGTAAACATGGAATGTTCTGGAAAAAACACTAGGCAAAACCAAAATTTTTGTCAATTGCTATTTAAACATTTGTTCAGTCTCCTGCCTACTCCCCATAATTGTTTCCCATTTAGACAAGTAATTAAAAAGCAATTGTGCTATTTTACACGTGTTACCATCCGTTTACTTTTCCACTGCATGTTTGAAAAAATGCAAAATGAGAGCACTTGAGCCTGGATTTAGACAGTCTAAATTCCACTTGAGTTCCCACACCTCATGTTTCCAATTAGTGAGGTATCTTGCAGAGCCAGCAACTAGGAATCAGGAGCTGAAAAGCCCAAAGCCATCTGAATCTGGACCTCTGTTCAAGCACCTTGTGGCAAAAACACACCCTTACTCATGGGGGCTTGAATCAGCAAAAGGGTTTCTGAGCTGGGGCATAGCTTCTGTACCTGGTTTCAGTCAAGGTTAGTTCATTGACAGGGTTGAAAGACAGTTTATTGATTATTTATGTCATAAACAGAGGTAGGAACTTAAAAAAAAAAACCCAACATTCTTTTATCTCTAACCTGATCCAGAATTTCCCTGTGGCCTTCATGCAACATTCAGTCCTTCAACTGACTTGAGGTTGCACTAAACAGTTGGAAAACGTGGCTCTTGTTGAAGAAAATCTAAGGACAGAACTTCTCCTACAAGAAACAGATACCTGAATGAGATAAGATAGAGTTTTTGAGCACCAAGTGTGTGACCTGTACTTACAAGCGCACATGAAGGAACGTCATCTATCCCTCAAAGGTTCCTAGTTCACAACAGGCCAAAATGTTGGTAACAGAAATCTGGAAGTCCTGTGCCTTCAGAAAGCCAAAACTGTAGATATTTGTCACCAAGATCTGGTTCCGTTTCCACGCCAGGTTATGTCTATTTTGCATGTGTTCATTCTTAAATAATACGGCACCACATGTAAAAGCCACATGCCTCCTCCACGGCCGGGTGACAGCCCGCTGTATTTGGGTGACAGCGCTCTGTATTTGTGCAAAGCAGGGTTATTCAAACAAGATGGGCTGTTGACGTCTGTGGCCTTTGGAAATGCGTTTTGTAACATCAGCACGGACAGAACATAAGAAGCTAGGTTGTCTGCAAACAGCATGACGCAGAGCATTTCCAGGAATGTGCTACAGCAAGGAGCCTGTGCATGCACTGGCTGCTGGGAAAACCCTATGAATGTGTTAACTCTTCTCTTCTTACTCATTCTGATCAAGAGGGACACGGCAAGGATGGCATTTCATTTTCTCACAGACAACAGTCAAGACTTGACCAGCACATCAACATCAAAGACAAACCTGAAGCACACGTGTAACAGAGAGAAAAGCAGTGTCACCGCCTGAACATTGCTGAATCTGGTGAAGTCACCCGCAAACCATTCCAGGAACAACTCAGACTCCACAGACAATGCAAGTGTGTTGGATTGGCTTCAAGAAGGCAAATCACTGTAATTCCCTTTCAAGGCAAAACAATTTCAAACTCACTTTCTGAAAGTTAGGCACCTAAGCACAAGTGGCCTTATTCCCAACAGCAGCAAGCGCTGAGGCTCTCAAAAGATGAATGGAAGCTGTGATTGCTCACCGCTGCTGACAATCAGGTGGCTTGTAGTTAAGTGTCTACATCTGCAAAAGAAAAAGAGCTGGCTCAAAGGCTTCATTTTTACTGCAAGCGCAAGCTGGGGTATTTGAGTGCAGCCAACAGTCTGAACGCCTTCCTCACAAAGTCTTGCAACCTCCAGCAAAAAATACTAAAAGCATCGCACGGGTAATGCTTGTATTCACAATTTGCCGTTGTACTTTCGTAAATATTTTAAAAGTTTGACATCAGCTGTAGGCATAGGTACCCAAGAAGCGTGTGCCTTTCACACTGCAGGTTCCTCTGGGATCCTGGCACCAGGCAACTCTGTACTTACACTGAAGGGAATACTGCTGACTGAAGCCCATTTGCTGTGAAGGATGGACAAGAAACTAAAAATGTCTTTAAATAAATTCTTTTAAGTTGGATCCATTAGGCTGGAGCTCACTTAGGCTGTATATTCAGTATGTGTTTGGGGTGCGGCTGTGACTTGTCAGATTTGCTTAATAAATCTTTCCTCCATTTATTTTAAGAATCAGCTGCTCAGTAAAATACAGAGAAGGATCACTTTGCACCAGGAAAATAGAATCAGCATTCCTTCCTCTGAGATCCTGTCCTTCACGCATAGGAAAGAGTGCCCATAAATCTGGGATGGTAGACCTGAAAAGCTGAAACAGGATTTATTTGGATGCCTTCCACACACTGCAGCTATATTTCATAACCACTTACAGTACTCACTAAATTTTGGCATAGCTGTTCCTGAAAACACACACTTTTCATGGGGGTGGATAATTAACTGTACACCTTGTACCCACTCAAGAAGTATTAGACTGACTACATTACAAGCAGGATCTGAAATCTGTTGCTACTGCACCGTAACTCTTCTTGAAAAGATGTTTAAAGTTTTAAGCATGATGACAATTTAGAAATATTTAAAAACACAACCTATACGCCGTTTTTGCATTCTCATCGGCATCTCAGTTACCACATTATCTCCCGTTCACTGTCAAATTTTCTGCTTTTAAACAATTAAAATGAGGAAGCATTATTCTGCAGGCAGGGAATGTCCTGACATCTAAATCCAGTTAAAGAAGTGGGAAACAAAATTTTTTCTTTTAAAAAATCCTTTTTGTTGGTTTTTTTTTGGAGGGGGATATAATTTCATCACCTACAGCACAATATACCGGTTCAAAGCCTGACCTCAAGGAAAGCAAGAAAGAAGAAAGTGAATATTGAGAAAGGTGTCAGCTACTATATCTAGGAGAGAAGGAATTAAATTAATGAAGAGAAATGAAGACTGAATATTAAGACAGGGGAGAAACTCGCCATAGAGAGGCTTCCTTCTCTTAATGCAGCACAACACTTCCATGCATGCTTTTTGCCTTATGGAAAGATCTAAAACCTCTGAATGTGTTTACCAGGTGCTTGACTTCCTATGGCTTTCAAAAAGAATTAGATGCCCTAACTGTCCTCTATGCCTTTGCAAGTTTTCTCCTCAGATCCTAACTAATCCTTATTCATTTCACTTGGTCCATTTCCAGGCTGAAAATGAAGCACTCAAGTGCTTTGCATAAGATTATGGGATGATGTTGCAGAAGCAAGGCTGAAGTCCCACCATGTGGAACATTTCAACGGACCAGCCTGCTGATAAATGCTCAAGAATGGCCAACCAACCTTGCTCTGCAGGGCAGGCTGGAAAGAGCAATCCAAAACCTTCTCTCCGTTTCTGTTTCTCCTCACTGGTTATGTAATGACAAACTTGTAGTTTCAAAACAGAGTTGCAGCTTCTGTGCAAACAAGTTTTTCCTAAAGGGAGGCTTTTTATGCTCCAAGTACAATAGATACCCATGTAACTATGAACCACCATTTTAATTTTCCTTTTTGCCTCATCAAGTACTTACTGAGCAGAAGGCACTACCTGTGATAAATGCTACCTGTCAAGTCTTTACTTTGATCATGCTTCAAGAAGGAAGGATTTCCAAATCATTTGCTTGGAAATTTTTTAATTCTTAAGTGGGTTGTTTGTTTGCCTCAAAGGAAGCACTAACCTATTTTACATTGTCAAAAATCTATTTTTAAACAAAGTTTTCCTTTGTACTTTAAACATTCCCTAAAAATACTTCTTAGGCTCATTTTGTAAAATTAAAATGAAGTAGATGTTTAAACTACCGCCTGATTCAGCAGCTCTGTCACTGTGCTTACCCACTGCCTATGGAAAGATCAAATCTGGCCAATGGCTCCGTTCACCTGAATTAGAGCGTTGAGTTAATGCTGTCATTTGTCACGGCACCGAAGTCCCTCGAACTGTGTCAGATCACAAACACGACAGATTCCTAGTTTTGCTTAAAATTCTTCTAAAGAAGTCACAAGCAGAGTACAAGTATTACAGCCCTCTCACTAGCCCTTCCTCCGGTTTATATTTAGTGGCAAAAATAAAAGTAGGAGGCTTGGTGTGGGAGGTGGCTTAAAAGGTCACCTCTATAGCTTATAGAAAGGATTTGCCTTGCTTCACTAAGCCCCAGACACTGTACTTCAATTTTACCAGTTAAATTTGACTTTGCAGGACTGGGCAGGAGGGGTGCGATTTATACCATGTGGTCAGCAAGAATCCACAGGGTGATGCATCACAGCCGGGCAGCCGCAGGAGCCTCCCTGGCTTGGCTCTCACTTAGGACAAAAACCAAAGCAGCCTGTTTTTCTCATAAAATGAAAGATTTAGAAATACCTTGATATTCTGAGCTGCCACGCTGTAAATGACCAGTGGCCTTTTTACGCAAGACGACAAAAAATAATAGCCTGGATGCTGTTGTAATCTAAAAATCACCTGTTAAGGGAGGGATCCCAGCAGTGATATTACCTGTTTTCATCAACAGTAAAAGCAGTAGCAGCAGAATGATTCTGCTGGTAATGGAGATTTTGCTTTCTGCATTTGGAGGATGCTCTTTTCTGATCCTCCAAGTCATGTCTAAGGGAATTATTCGCAGGAAACACAGGAGATAGACCCCTTTGTTTTGGCACTTGTGCTCTTAGACTCAAGAATTTCATTAAAATCCTTTCACGTTAAAAGAAGGAAAATCTTGGAAGAAGGGAGAAATAAAGCTTTCCCCCCATTTTATTTACAGACACTGCTAAGCCTCCTTAAGCTACTTTTGACTCGCTGTCTTATACCCTGACAAAGCAGATGTGAAGAAGGCAGATATATAACAGTACAGCATGCACAGCAGGGCTGCCAACTGTCAATAAATTTATGAACAGTTTGTAGATCTACAGGAGTTTTGTGAAAATTCTTATTCTTTCAGTAAAAACTGGCAAGCTCTCCTGCATCTTGGCAAAAAAATATATAAAATTACGATTTCAGAACATACTGGTCTACTTCCACCTGGAAAAAAAACCCCACAAAACATAACCCTGATGTTGCTGGATCAGATCATTTCTGCATGGAGCTCTCTTTTCAACTCCTCTGTTGTTGGAACGGGTAACGGAGTAGCTGATGTTTAAAAGTAATTGGCAAACGAATTCTGCGGGATACTGAATATTGTGCAACAAAACGCGAACGCAGTTTAGTTAACCACTAAAATAGAAATACTTTTGTTTCAAAATAACTTTACTGACACTGGAGTTTTAAAAATAACCACGTAGAATTACTCCTATGACTAATCACATGGGATAGTTCCCTTTCTGCCCCCAAACTGGGTAGGTTGATATTCAAATGCTAATCTGCACAAACAGCCATGAGCTTTATTTTCACTCATCAACTTGAATGTGCAAAATCTGTGCTTCCAAAATGTAAAGGCTGTACTGAAACCGTTTTGCATAACTGGCTTAATATGCATTAAATTATAGGGACATCCTACAAATTAGTCATTGCGTGCTTTGTGCTCACACCTGTTTCAGCATCTAGAACCTGCCATTTGCCTGGATGGGTCCAGCAGGCAAAACCACACACCCAGACACCCAACAGATAAAAACGGCAGCGTACGACCTGGTGCAGGTGTAATTACAGGGGTCAGCTGCTATCCAGAACCATTTAGAATACTAGGCTCCAAGCTCCTTTCTCTACAGCTATGTCTTAAACTCAGTTTTTGCCTCTCCAATGTTACAGACTGCCAAGGTTCGATTTAGAGAAGTGCAGCAAGAACACTATTGGAGAGCGGCCCTGCCTACCAATTTTTATTGTAACAGAGTTGAATTTATTCCAGCTGGCTTTCTGCAAATGCAAATAGGACAGCCAAAGATTTTACATTCAAGATTAAGCAGAATTTTAAAGGCAGGAAGCATGTCTGCCTGCAACAGCATCTCATGAGGTTCCACATCTCTTAGCGTGGTTGAAAAAATTATGAAGAAGCTACAAAATGTCCATTCTTCTCAGTGGCCTTCCTGATCCTATAGCTAGAAGATTTCTAGGGCTCATGCTATCTGTCAGGCTTCACAATCATTCTAAACACTTACTTCAAAGGGTTATCCATGCTATGTTTCTATCAGCTACTTTTATCAGCACTAAGTGCTCAAGGTCATGCTGGATGGGGCTTTGAGCAACCTGATCTAGTGGAAGGTGTCCCTGCCATGGCAGAGGGTTGGACTAGGTGATCTTTAAAAGTGTGTTCTAACCCAAATCATTCTATGACACTACCAGGGGCTTAATAAAATAAAACTAAGGAACTGAGGCTACATCTTCATCATCTTCTTTTTGGTTTGGGTAATGACAAACATAAGCCTTTCATAAGTTTATTTGTATTACTCTTGAAATTTATTTTAAAAGCGTAAATTTGAGTAGTACAAGTGAAATCAGCTGTAATGTTTCTTAGCACCCCAAATGTCAGAAATGGTGTGTGCACACAAACACCCCATGACGAGCAGGAGAGCGAAGAGAGAGCAAGACCACACACACATACCCAGACAATCATTCTGGTGGGAAGAAAAAAAATTGCCTTATATCAAACTGAGATTAAGTGAATTTCTGCCACTGCTGAATGACTTGGGAACTCTATTCACTTTAATGTACTATGAGCTGTCATTCCCATCTTTGCACAAAGACACTGAGCTTCTCAAGAGCAGCTTGAAAAAGTATTCAACGTTTTCTGTACTTTCTGCATGTATTTTTTTCCATTAAAATGATACTGCTGCATGTTAGCAGGAAAAACACAGACCTTGTCTCCCCCAGTTTTCTGCTTGTATATATTATTTATGGGGAGAGCTGGCTCCAACCCTTGCGTTTACGCTACCTAACACGTGCTATTATAAAATATCATTGTGACCTTTGTTTGAGTTCTTAACACTGTCATTGTTTGTAGCTAGCCTCAGAAATTCAGAAAAAGCCCTGAAGGCTTTTCCTTGGTCCATGAAATTTGTTTCAGATTTGACGGGTAATGATTCGAAAATCTCTGCTGCGTTCTCTCCCTTTGTCAGCGGTGGTTTGGTAGTCTCCAGATAACATCTGGAACCCAGGCAGCAGCACTGGAGGTAGGGCAGCAGCACATTCAACTAATCTGCAAGAGCTGAGTTTTGAACTCCACTCCTGCCCTGGCCAGGGACACGGTTCATGAACCTGCACTCTCTGACACCTGTTTTAGCCCATCCAAAATGAGTTTTTCAATGTGGCCACTGGTCACACGGCTACGTGGTGCCTTGGGACTGCTGAACTTGGTCTTAGATACACCCCTTTGAACTCTTGACTTTCCAATGCCATGTCTGTGCATACGTAGGACTTCACATAAGATGCTTTAACAGAGATGCCAGGAGACCAGCATTAACCTTTTGCCCATTTGTGCAACACAAAGAACGGGCAGAGCAATCTAGCTACATGTGCTCGTGAGTCCTTGAACCCATGTCCTATCACCAGGAGAGCAGACCCAGCTCTTGCTCTCGGTGGATCCAGCATCGAGCCAAGAACGAGCTGCCGTTATGAGCACACCAGCCATTCACAGGAGGCAGCCCGGGGGAAGCAGTGGCACTGAAAGCTGTTTTGCAGCTGGTGTGTACCTCTGACAAGAACACTTTCAGCTCCAGTAATTCTCTTATACTGCAGCAGGGACAAGATGACAAATCTGATTACATTAAAGTCCATTCTTTCACCCAGTCTTCCAAAATTTACAAGTTCACCATATGCTTTAATGGAAGAATATCCTGCCTCTCTTTAGGTAACTATTGTTTTCAGTTTTAATGGATTCAATCCATTCATGCGTGCATTGCCACGTATCCTGAGAAGTCGGCTCCTGTATATTCATGGGCAACCAGTCCTCTTGCCAAGACCCTGCGCTGTACGCCTGGTATCTGACAGAGAGCGGTTAAGTAGTATTTGCAAATGGGTCTTCCCTGTTTGTAACCAAATTTTAAAAGATACTCAGGTGTCTATTTACTAATTATGTCAAATTGACATTTCGACGTTTATACATATAAACAGAGAGGAAGGAAGGAAGGAAGATAAATTGTCTCATTTATTTGGCTACCTTGCAATTTAACTGTATTCTACTGCATCTGATTTTTTTTCTTTTTTTAAATTTCATAGAAGAGACGTTGTTCAGTTTGTCAGTGAGAGAAAACTCATCCTAGGTACTGCAAAGAGCTCCTTACTGGCACTGTATACAATTTGTAGGTAATTCACATTAAATTATATCTCCCATTCCACTGTGTATTGCAGAACAAAAGATATGCCTGCAAGAATGACGTTACCTCTGCATAGAGAGTCTGTGATTATTATACAATAAAGCACATTCTTCCCACATGCAACATGTGGAAATGTGGATGACCTAAATCAAGGGCCACATTTTGACACCCCTTGTATCAATGGGACGTTGACACCAAATGGGACAAAAGATAAATTTCTCTCTCAATTACACTGAATATAAACCCACAAAATACACTGGGGAAAAGGGTGGTAGAGGTTTGGGTGGGTTTTCTTCTTTGTTTTGTTTTTTTTGTAAGGGTAAAATTACAGATCTAGTCTAATGGTTGTTTTTTTTTTCCTCTTGGTATGTGGGTGTCAGGATGTCACAGGTTCTTCTTCACCACGATTTTGCTAATGTTTCCCTCACACTATAACAAAAAGTCAAGTAGGCGGTATGTACTGGCTTCCAGAAGTGTGAAGTCCCATTATATTTTGTAATAAATTCAAAATGTGGTCTGCAGGAAATGAAAGAGTTTATTCTGCAGAAGAGATGGATTTTCACTCCTCAGCATCAGCGTACACAAACCTGCACCCATGTTCACACATGGACTAACACTGACCTATGGAGAAACCCCAAAATAAGCGTAAACAGCAGCAGAAACCACGTGCCATACTAATCCCGGAGAAAATTCTGGGGCATGTAGGTGTGAGGCTATTTAAAGAATTCCCAAAAATGTCAAAATGTTTGCAAATTTTACTGTTTTTTGCACCTGCGAAGTGAGGGTTTGCAAATAATGCCATTTTCAGCACATGTGGAGGCAGTGCTGAGCCTAGGCTGACTTTTTGTTCCCTTCCGTATATAAAGAAGAAAAAAGCAGAATGGCAGCTCCTCAGAAGGATTTTATAGGAACGCAAAGCATGGAAGTCAGAAGTAAAAATCCAGAGCAGCCTCTTGCATATAGTGGAGCAGCCTTTCCTAGTGTTAACAGCAAAACTGTAAGTCACTTCAGCACATTTTCTCCTAGGAATATTCTGTCTACAAAAGCAAATGAGAGAGATCCACCCCCAAGGTGGCTGCCACCCATCCCGTCACAGAGATGTCAGGGACTCTGTTGCCAAGGGATTACCGGTGCTTCCTTTCCCGCTGGTATGAAAGAGAAGGAACCAAGAATCCCACTGGGAACACCAGAGGGAATATTGTCGTCAGCCCCACCAGAGGCACCTGCAGAAGTGGGTCTGCACACCTGTGAGATCCCACCAACAGCCACCGCTGCCCCAAGCCACACTGGGGGTTTCAGAAAAGCCCTGTAAACACCATCAGAGAAGCAACCACAGGAGAAGGGGAACATTCTTGAGATTACTCTTTTCCTCACACCGCTTCCATCAAATATATGGAAGATCAAATAGAAACTCTAATTACAGTATGTGTATACATGCTAGCTCACACATAACTAATCCCTATACTAACGAGCACCGTATTTTAACATTTGAATTCTAAGGAATCGAGCCTTTGGAGAGCTTTTTAAAAACACCAAGCAGTTGGGGTGCCTGATGTTCTTCCTCCTGAGATTTTGTCACTTAGAATATATACATATATATATGTAAAAATGCTCCTTTCCAAAGCGAGGCCCCAAATGAAATTTTTGCCCTGAACACCATTCTTCATAATTTGCATGTAGCTAAATACTTTCCATTTTCTGCTAATTTTAACACTATTTACAGTATAATGATGCCTAACTTTAATTGAATATTTAAATAAATGCTTTCTAATATACGAATGCTTAGTGTTTGCAGTAGGAAGAGGCAACCTTGCTATAGGTAATTACATCCTACTTTGGCGTTTATTTCAAATCACAAAACAACCAAAGGAATGGGAACACAATTTCAGCTAGAATTCTATGTTTACTCATATATAATTAATAAGGCTTGCATCTAGCTTGCATTCCCAACTCCTCAAATGAATCTGTTGAGGCAGGAAATAACACGTCTAATTGGGCTAAATGGACAACCCCCCTCCCTTTGCCAGATGAAGCCCCTCTAGCCCACTGCACCAAATCCATAACTCGTGCCAGAACATGTAGGAAAAGGGTCATTTGGATGGAAAAAAAGGTCAGTTCCTATAAGGCAAAAAAGTAAAAAGGATAAGTTCTCTTATGCTTGAATATTAATCACTTATATGTGAAGAATAAACATACCCCATGAGTCTAAACGATCCACTCATGTTTGTAAATGAGCTATCCATAGAGATTATTCCCACATAAACTTCTGAAGACCCAATCTCGCTGCTGCTGAAGTCAACAGTAACATCTCTATAAACCTCATTACGCATTGAATTTGTCAGACCCATAATGAAATATTACAGTCTTATCATTACAGGATAGCATTTGTCAAACTTCAAACTCACTGTCAGCTTCTCTAAGCTATGGATACACAAACCCATCCCTCCAGAAACGATGATTTCATTAATTCCTTTCAAAGTATACACACATACACACGATATTCAAAACCAGCCGATTTTGGGAGCTGCTCTACCCAAGCTAATACCACTGCATACAACACTAATCCATATGGATGCCTTTTCAAAACAGCTACCAGTGCATAGGAGAATTTCCAAATTACTTAGATGTAGTAAAATTCACAAAGGTGCCATCTTACTTAAAACTCTGCTGCTGCCAAACGCATAATAACACTTACAGCTGAAATGGTGCCATGTATGACCAAGTTCACCGCTCGGCTTGCTGGAGTTGTGCAGATAATTAAAAGCCACTCTAAGTTACATAATAAGATTATTCTTCTAGGAAGCAAGTGTTTTAAAAGCTTCAGTTCACTTCCACAGCACTTAGCTGTTTGTTTTGTTTCTTAGAAATGTTCTATTTTAATAAGTGCAGTTTTATATGGGTTCTAGTGCTTTAATGTAAAACACATGAATATAAATGTGCAGTATTTACAGGAGATTTCCCCCCTGCGTTCTGCTCCATTTTGTCATATTGTCTCCAGTAGATATGTGATTTTTATTTTCCCTTTAGCAGTGAGGTAATTTGCCTATGTTATTTGCTCTGTGGGCATCCTCATAACACATTCTGAATTTATTTCATGATGTCTCTTGAAAGCACTGTGAATCCAAGACATGCCGAATCAAACTAATGAAGTAACCCCTGCGCTAACAAACCCTCCCTGTCTCAACTCTATTAGAAGCAGAAAGGACGTAAGACTGATAGACAAATATTAAAGATATAATTCTTTTGGACTTGGTCCACATGTTCATGAGCTAATGAGACCTTAACAAAGACACAGATACTCATACTAAATATTAGATCTGACATTTCATTTGAGGTGAAAATTGCCAGTCCTCCTAATGACATCTTTTCTTACCAGGTACAAGAAAAAAAAAAACACCAAAACAGACTGAACTGTAAAAACTTACTTCTTTCACAGCATCAATTTTGATCTTACCATGCCAACTTTCACTGAGGAATTTAAAAATGAATACAATCAAAACCTGGCAAGAAAAAAAAATTAAAAAAGGAAGATGCTGATGACTCACCAAGAGTTCCTTTAATTTTAAGAGATCAACATCATGAAACAACCTTGCTGGTGTCACCACTATTCTCTAATTTGTGGCTGGCTCAGACCTCTAAGATCTAAAATGCTCTACAGGAAGCAGAGACGCTCAATGTAAAGCAAGAACGTAAAGCAAGAACGTAAAGCAAAAACGTGCCTCCTCCAAGTTAACACTATTTATGTTGAAATGCTGAGGGGCTTAAAACCAGTTTACATCAACCTACACATTTTCATTCCTCAAGTTGCATTTTCAGCTCAGTTTGTGACCTTACAATGCAATGTGTCAAAAAGAGGTGGCATCTGAATCTTTTATTCCAGCTGTAGTATTGAGTCCTGCATACACTTATACATTTTGTTTATGCTCCAGTGTCACATCCCATTCCACACTGGTCACTCAGACACAGCTGCCAAAAGTTATTTTTATTAAAGCCTTTCAATGTGTTGGTAGGGGAAGGAGGTCAAGGCTGAGATGCCTTCTTTTTTGTTTCCTTGCATTTTGCTGGGGTTTTTTCGTTTTTTTTTTAGAAGAGAAAAGAAAATATCAAGAATACAGAAGAAAGGGAAAGCTTCCCAGACAATACCACAGAACAAGTAAACGCCATGGCAGATAGTCACTCCAGGAAGATAAAAGAGACACTCAAGCAAAAAGTTCCATTTCATGTATTTATTCTTTAAGAGATGACAAGGGTTGTAAAGCGGTAATTGTAACTTTACTAACTCAGTGGCTTTATCCCAACAAAAGCAAGGGTACTCCACCGTAAATGCTGTAGAAAAAGGTGGTGAGATATCCTCACAATTGGATCTTTGCTTAATCTACAGCCAGACGGCAGCAATTAGCCCCCAGGGTTTCCGTAGAGCTCTAGTATCACTCCTGATCACTCACTTGATCTCCAAATCACTGTGCACAATGACCCAGTGCAGATGGGATGCAAACAATGTGCTTAATTTTAGTAATTTAGCTAATACAACTGCAATTATTCGCCATATCCTTCCTTTCTTCTCCTTGTCACCCTTTCAGCAAAATTTTGAAACATGGGCAGGCTCATTCCTATTCAAGACAACGTTTGTGCCAGCCTTTAACTCCAGGACCAAGCTCTAAATAGGAATTGATCATATCATAAAGGTCAGAAAAACACTTCCAGGCTTTCCTGAATGAAAATCCCGCTGTCAAAAGCCACGCAGAGTGACCTGCAGATCCCAGCATTTTCCAAAGCCATGCCATTGAGCAAAAAGAACAATGGAAGAGAAACTAAAACCCCGTGCTGAAACTGCAGCAGCACACCTCAAGAACGCAATTTTCAAACTTGCAACTCCATTAGACCTAGCAACCTAGCCCAGTTGAGACGCGTCCCTGCCCATGGCAGGGAGGTTGGATTAGATGATCTCCAGGGTGCCTTCCAACCTAAGCCATTCTATGATTCTATCTGCGGGGGGTTAAAGTTACTTTCCCGTAATGACCACAACCTTAATAGGATTAAGGTGCTGTTTAGCATATTTGTTGGTGACTTGGACAGTAGGATGGGACGCACCTTCAGCGAGCTTGCAGATGACACCAAGCTGTGTGGTGTGGTCAACACACTGGAGGGAAGGGACCTCAAGAGGCTTGAGAGGTGGGCCAGTGCAAACCTCATGAAGTTCAACCAGGCCAAGTGCAAGGTCCTGCACATGGATCAGGGCAATCCCAAGAATAAATACAGGCTGGGCAGAGAACGGATTAAGAACAGCCCTGAGGAGAAGGACTTGGGGGTGTTGGTTGACAAAAAGCTCAACATGACTCGGCAATGTGCACTTGAAGCCCAGAAATCAACTGTGTTCTGGGCTGCATCAAAAGATGACAGATGGAGAAAGTTGGGGTTGCTCAGCCTGGAGAAGAGAAGGCTCCAGGGAGATTTTATAACAGCCTTCAAGTACCTAAAGGTGACCTACAGGAAAGATGGGGAGGGACTCTTCATCAGGGAACGCAGTGATGGGACGAGGGGTGATGGCTGTAAACTGAAAGATGGCAGATTTAAATCAGATATAACAAAGAAATTCTTCACTATGTGGGCAGTGATGCACTGCAACAGGTTGCCCAGAGAGGCTGTGGATGCTCCATCCTTTCAAGTGGCCAAAGCCAGGGTGGATGGTGTTTTGAGCAACCTGCTCTAGTGGAAGGTGTCCCTGGCCATAGCAGGGGCGTTGAAATTAGACAATCTTTAAGGTCCCTTCAAACTCAAAGCATTCCATGGTTCTATGATTATTTAGAGCAATCGTTCCTCACCAAATTTCCCCTCTGTCAATGTTGGCTTTTCCATTCAAAAATAAAGCTCATTGTGAACTAGTATAATCTTGGAAGATTCAGAAGGGAAAAAAAAACCCAACCAACCAACCAAACAAAAAAAACAAGCAAAGAAAAAAGGGACAGTGAAGGGGAAAAGGGGAAAAATGACAAGACAGCAGACTGTGCCAGTTAAAAAAAGTCCTTTTGCACATAGTAGCAGCATGGCTTTAACATTATACACTCAAAGGTCTTGGACATGTTTGATGTCAAATGACCTCAAGTGAATAATAACGAACCTTGCTCTCCTTGGCTACACATGCTTCATGAAAGATGAATAAATATAAGCTGGTCTGCTATTGTGTATGTGTGCTCAGGGTAATCTTGAGGTATTATTGTGAATCCTTCCAGACTGTCTAAGCCCGTACGAAAGGCATGTTATAAAAGACGTTCATCATCTGCTAAGAAGCTACATCTGGGACATTCCAGCTCCTAGGTAGTCGCTAAAACCATTTAACAGGGAGAAATGGCAATCAGCAAGATAATCAACTTGTACCACCCAAGAGAGAAATCACCCAATCCCTCTTTTGAACATTCATGTCTTCTTAAGGAGATTAAAATCTGGAGTTGGTTTTTAAGTAAAGCTCCAGACAAAAGAGGGATAAAAATATTTTTTAATTCTTGCAGAATATTAAAACACAATCTGGAATGATCAATATCAATAAGAACCCAAAGCAGTTTTATTGGTTATGAAAAACTGGACTGTTAAATGCTAAATTGGAGAGGCTAAGAAAGACCTGAATCAATCCTTATTTATAGCACCGTTCCCTTGACAGCTGTAAATAGCATCATTTTCACGGTTATAAAATGGACTGGCATGTGCTCTGATTCCTTCAGCACAGGTCAGTAGTGAGATCCAGGACAGCAGATACGCACATGCTTAGGAAAGAGGGTGTTTCTAAGACCTCAAAGTTGGCCACTATAAAGAGTAGCACTGCTAATACACCTCGGTATATGAATAGTATCCTCTACTCGAGAATTTCTTCTGCCCAGATATAACTATAAATATACAGCTCTCAACAACTGCTGGTGACTCTTAATTATTTTTGTTGCTGTTAACATGCTGGACATATTCCACCGAATTTCACAGCTTGTAATGGAAGAACTGTTTATCATAAATTATAAATTTGTGTTGTGAGCAGAAATATCGATCTACCAGCAAATAGCAATTTTAGTTACTCAATATCCGTACGAAGAGGCTTACAGAAGTAATTTTAATTATTAAGTCTGTGTTCAGCAATTCTACATTACGTACAAATTTCATTTCTTTTGTTAATTTTAATAAAAAGTCCATTCTGTGCCTGCTGTGTTCCTCTTCCACAAAGGCATTTAAAAGATTAGTCTTAATTATGGGTTTCAATATACAATGTGAGGAGGAAAAAACCCAACAAAACCACCAACAATGATGGATGGACTGTATGGCTTTCTGCTAATTTCTCAGCAGGCACAAACCCTGTGGCATTAAAAATACAGAAGGAAAATGACTTCTAAAGTTGCTGAGGGAAAAATCTCACCACAAAGCAAACTCATGCAATATCGTGTCACGCAGTGCATGCAGCACAGGCCAAATCTCCAACATTTCTTGTGCGCAATTAAGTCATCTTTTAGATGATTTTTTGGGGGTCACATTCTCAAAGAGCATTTTGCTGGCCCAAAGATTCAGCCCAGTACTTTGTAATAAGTGAATTATGTACCTGATCAAACTAATTTCACTAGGTGTTAGGGAGCCACATGGTTTTGGCATTTTGCAAATCCCACCAGGCACCTGCCTGCATCCTTGGGGAACTGAATCCCCTTAAGACAGCTGGATGAACACCACATGTGTCCACACAGCTGCGTACCTACAGACAAGGAGGAACATACACAGATGCATACTGTAGGGACAAGCGTGCCTGCGTCAAACACAGCACCTCTCTGGGTCTTAGGCATTTAAACACATCAGCAATCAACATCACTGGACCTTCTCACTCATCTGCATTCGTAGAACATTCCTTGATGCACTCAGAGGGAGGAGCACTTAGCAACAAACATTAATGAAAGAGATATGATGATGATGGAGCTACGTGAACATTATCTGGTTGGAAAGTTTTTGCTGCCGCTACTATGCCCTTATCGCAGACAAGCACCTGGAAGCTGGTGAACGTGCGAACACACCGGTATCTTGGTGACAGCTCAGGAAAGCAGCTCTCAATTTTCCATTTACACCGCTCCCGTCCACCCCAGCCCAGCTCATTTATGGGGCCCAGATGGACTCTGCTCACTGAGAGATGTTGCATTATTCGCTCCTCATGCGAAGTCCCTCCAAGCTCAGCAGCCATGCTGCCTGCTTGAATTGAACGATTCATCAGCCCCTCTCTATTTGTCCAGGATCTCAATGTGCTCATTCTTTTCTTCTCCTCTCTGCCCTTTTTCTCCAGTTCAGTTCAGTCTGAATTTCATTACAGCCTTTTTTCCCAGTCTCTCAGTACATCCACATTCATCCACATTAACTCTGAACAGCAAAGTCTCACTATCTGTTGGGAATGCTGACAACAGATTGTTTCATAATTAATTGAAAGGCAAAACCTGGACATTCTCAATCAATGCTGATGGGAATTACTTTGTCCAGCTTCAGGAAATCAGCAGCGGATGGCACAGGGAAACCAATGTTCAAGTTAAACACTAGTTATTTCACTGTGAGCTAAACATACAATTTAAAACTTGTGCTTATTTTAAGAAACCTTTTTAAAGCACTGTTTCGATAGTGAGTAGTGTAGACATCTGGGGGTAGATTATATCTGGTTAAATTAGCTAATATTTGCCTTCAAGACAAGATTACGTAATATTATAGCTTCCACTTTCAAAGTCAATATGGATGTGCAACAGGGATCAGACATCCACAGTATACAACTATCCTAGCAGAAACATGGAAAAAGGGCTCCGCGTTTTACAGCACCCTTAAAAATGTAAAGATAATTCAGTGCACACTTAATCACCTTGGCGGCCAATGTCTGTAACGTACCTGTGACACAGAGGACACACTCTACAGTACTTACACATGTGCTCCTGTCCCACTGAGTATGGACTAGATTCTGCTTTTGGCAAAGCTGAAATAACTCTGTATGAAGTTATTCTACAGTAATGCTAATGCAGTTTATATGGGAGTGCATCATGTGAGCTGTAAGATAGAAATTGCCATTTGAGATGAGGCCAATGGTCTAGAACCTCCTCCCCAGTTGCAGTCCATCCCCGTGCTGCAGAGCCCATCTAACAACCTCCCAACAGCCAGCTACAGAAGATATTATCAGCAGAAGGATGTTGCTCATTACTCCCTTAATTAGAGCTTGCTCCAAAGAATGAAGTTTTATAGTCTTTACTAAGCCAACTATGGCCATCTTCTGTACCTAAGTAATCAGGGCTCTCACAAATCTTATCAAGCTTTATGTCCCGTAAGATTTAATACGCTGGCTCAGATTGAAGGTCCTGCTATGAACTGAATCTTCTCTTTACCAAGAGCCAGTAATAGATACTTTAGAGATGTAACAGAAAGGTACATAAATAATCATAAATACACATATATATACATACACAAATATGTGTATGCCAACGCTAGCATGGCGTACAACATCCTCTTCCTACCCTGTTTCCCAATGGCCATCATCTGCAGCCATGTTTGCCGAGTGGCAATAAGCAAACGACTGCCAAGGTTTAAAACAGATGGAAGGAAAGGCTACACTCTCTCTTTTCTTTTTTTTTTTTAGAAATAATGGATATGTTACACAAAGACATTCAGCACATTTTTATTATTCTGAGAAGCTGACAGAGGACCTACGTTTTCAAAAGGAATCAACTTTTGTAAGGAAGAGTACTGAAATATTTAACCGTTTGAAAGGCCAAAGCTCCCTCTCGCACAGGTTTGATCCTTACGCTCACTTGACTGAACCATGGAAACAAGAGGTGGTATATTCTCTTAACATTGGCTCAAACCAAACTAACAGAGATTTCAACTAATACTTTTAAAATGCTCCCTTTATTCTGTTCAAGATACTTTATTAAAATACAAGTTAATCTCATACTATATATTAAAGTATTGTACCTAGTGACAGTATAGTAAAGGATCTATCAGGTTTTTCATTACAAAACCCTATTCTAAGCCACAAAAAAAAAAAATCCCTCTGGGCTGAACCTTGGCATACAAGAAACTTGAAAGAAATCCATTTTGTGGTTTTTTTTTTTAATTCTAAGAGTGCAAAGAAAATTGATTTAGAATGTTTAAGAGACTATGTCGTGCTTATGTAACTCAAAAAATAAAATTCATGTTTCTAAACAAAATCTTGCTGGTTTATTCATCTCTACCATAAGCTAAGCAGTTTTGCTCTTAAGAAAAACATCCCCTCCTCAAATTTAAGGATCTTCCACCCTTCCCAGATATATTTTCTATATATATAAGAACTTGCCCAAATGCTACATAATATCTCACTAAACTCAGATGGAAATATCCTGCACACATCAAGAATGTGCTCAAATGAGTAGACATAAGTGATTTTAAAAAGACCTGAAAGAATAATAGAAAAGGGAGAATAATGATGACAGCAGTTCTGGAAGCCATATGAAAACAGTCTGATTTCTGCCTCTGAAGGAATATTTACAACATGAGTGGCTGCAAATGTTCTCAGCCCACTGGTCTCCAAATGTGGACCCATTTTTCCAGCTGATGGTGCAGATCAGCATGGTGAACGCTCCTCGCCATGGCAAGGCACTCAACTCACCTCCTTGGTAATTTTTGCTTGCTGCCAACACCAGCACAATCCCCATGTAGCACTGTTCCTTCTACACGTTGGGATTTAATCCAACACCAGCTAACTTTCATGGCTGTAACAGCAGCAACTACTTTGCTCCTGTCCTCTGCTGATACACGTGGGTTGCCTCATGGCCCGTAAAATCCCCTTTCTCCTCTAAGGACCAAATGTCCTCCCCATCCCTCCCTCTCCTTTGGCCGCTTTTAACTGTCTGCAGCCTGGAGCCAACGTGACCCCTGCCCCATGATTGAACTTGTCACAGAAACGGTGATGGTTTCTCCCCTGAAGTTTTGAAATCCTCACTCGATGGGCAGATTAAAGGAAGCAGACATCGACTCTTGGCAGTGGACGGAGGGCTGGATCCTGACTCAGCCCTTGCACTGACATGCTCCCGCGGAACTCAATGGCAGTTAATCCGTAAAATGACTGGCTAGAAATTGAATCAGGATGTCAAAAGTCAGTTCTTTATCTTCACAATCAAAAGTCTTTATTAAGTTCTCACTCAACCCAAACTTGGCAAAATCGATGGGGCAAATCTCAAAGTGCTTACTTGGTTTTTATAGTGTTAGGACTAAAGCAAATTTCTATTGACTCGAGTAGGAGCTTATTTGAGGCAGGACGCAAAAAACAGTGAAAACCCTGTGAACTGCTCAAAAGTAGTTTGAGGCTTTATCCCCAGTACGTTTTCCTCTCTAGGATGAGGAAAATGGGATATTCATATCCACAGAAAATGTTTAGAAATGAGTTCTTGCCAAAAAGCTTTTACAAAACCCTTCGTTCTTCCTTCAGCACCCTGTTTCCACCAGTGCTGTTGTTCACCCATATAACACCTTCTTTTCACCCCTTCCTACAGCATGAACAAGTATTCTTCACATTGCTTAACAGATTTTTGGGGTAGGAGCAGAAAGGCTTGAAAAATTCCTTGTAAGGTAGTTTTGTAGCTGTGACTGGTGCTCTTGTTTCTTATCTCCATGCCAGATTAGCAAACCGTGCTCTCCCTCGCTTACCCTCTCTGCCTCCGAGTATTACTGTGTAGCACGATACCTTGAGGTTTCTGTTCAGTCTCATTCCCCCCTTCCTCTGCCTTTACTTCCCGTTTCCAGTCAGGTTAGTTTTTCTGTCTGTTGGCAACTGAGATTCTGGACTTTTTGGCTAACATTGCCAAACTAAATCCACTTGTGCTAAAACTAGTCCTGAAGTGCACAGCAGGGCTATGATGGAGTAGGGATATGAGTGTACCTCTGGACCCTGCAAAGCTGTGACCTGGCTCCCAAATTTTTAGGTGTAGTCCCTACATCCTCCAGAACAACATTGCTGCCTCATGACTTCTGAAAACGCATGGAACTGGCTACATCAAATAATGTATTTTTGATACTACCTTGGCAAAGGTGCTGGTAGAAGTTCAATTACAGATTCCCTTCTTGTTCAGTATGTTCTTTCAAAAGACAACAATGTCTCTCTTCATCTTAGAGCTTTATTTTACTGCTCTGAACAAGGTTGCAAGGTTTGGAGCCGCTGGAATGGAATCTGTCCTAAATAATCGCAAAACGTACCCTTTGCAATTTAATAATCTTATAGAATAAGAGTATGTGTGTACACCCACTGAAATAAAATGGGAGCACAATCATCCTCTGATATCATTACAGGGCTGATGGAAGTAATTCTTGAATTTCAAGGATATTTTATGCAGATAACTGTACTAAGTACATAAGGAATTTAGGCACATAATATCAACAGTTTCCCAAGATGAGAGTTCATTCTGAAATGAAGCAGCTCGTTTATCTCTCTCAGTAGTGCTCTTTGCACTATCCACTTTAATTTTCCGACAGAAAGGTGAATAATAGAATTATTCAGATAATCCTCTCCAACCTCTCCCCCAGTCCCAAAATCAATACAAACTTTGATTTGCCTTGAATTCTCTCCCTGACGTATGATGAACACATAATTCAAATGCTCACAGGTACGCACACTTCATACAATATGCAGCATTAGTGCCTCATGTTGCCTTTGATTTGGCATTCTTTTAGTAACCCAGGAGCTGCCTGGATGCTCTCAAACGCAGCCCAGAGTACAGAGGCTCTTACGCTACCAACCTTCATTTACCAGCCGACATTATAGAAACACTGAAATGACAATCATTATTCTTTGTCTGGTTTCTAATTTATTCTGTGGCTGAAAGACTCATTCCAGCACAAAATTCTCCATCCGGTATCCAGTACGAACGCAAAGAACTACTTACAGGTTAAGCAAGGAGGCAATGTTTCAATCTATGGTTTGCTTAGCTTTTACATATTTGTGCTCTGACAGATAATTGCTTTCTTTGATTAAAAAAAACAAAGGAGAAAATGAGCTGCGCCATGGCACTATCCAGTTTATTACAAAACACAACTAGGCGAGGCAGTAAATTTCTCCGTGTCCCAAGTTCCAGGATCTTGTATCATGATACAGAGCTATTCTCCTGGCTCGCACTGTCAGCAAGACCAGATGGGTCTGATTAGTTCCAACCCAGAAATACAAATGGTTGACAGTCTGTACGAGACAACAGGGAACAGAGAATTCAGTGAAGTGAAATGCTAGAAACCTCCAACCGCACACAGGCATCCGCTGCTCCTCAGCCTACAATAAAGGAAGCGCCAGGAAACGAGTAAGTTTGGCCCTTAGTCAACAAGCGTGCTGAGCTAAAAGTAGAAGGGCAGTTACCGCACGATTTCCTTTGTCTAATACATCAGCTACTTAAATATAGTTTAAATGCTAAATCCTGATGTTATTTGGACTGTAGTGACGGGAGGAGTCCCATGAGCAATGACATGGGCATAACCATGCTCTCCGCTGTAGATGGAGCTGAAAGACCTTGTGGCATTAGATAATTTTTTTCACTTGCTTACCTTAGTGACGAGCAAAATTTGTAGAAACGTGCACCTCGCATTTAGAGAATCAGATACGTATTAGAGAAGTAAAAGATTAAGCCTACTGAGACTGATACTAAGAGTGTGGCATCCTTCAAATTCCCGCAGTTCTGCAGAGCTACTGAAATCCCTCCCTACGGAGGATGGAATTGTGAAAAGTAAACAATAAACTCCTAATAATTGTGGAACACTTTTTTGTTTCATAAGCTTAAATTAGAGTGTTGCACAGGAGGGAAGGCCCATCTGCCTCTGAATATAGCCACATGAATATTACAAGACAGCAATAACTGCAGCAGGATGGATACTTGCTTAGGAATCAGGATATCAGAGTAGGTCTCAATTCCCTGCTCTTCCAAACAGTCATTTTCCCTCTGTGCTATCTCTATTCCTGGAGATGCACTGAAGATCAGTGCTCACTACTGGAGATCACGTAAATGCCTCTGAGAGAGAAATATAATCATATATTTAAAACAAAAAAAGGGGGAAAAAAAGCTGCCTCAAGGACAGCCTGAGTAAGCTCTGTCCAGTTATCTTGAAAACACGTTAAAGTCTCTGAGAAACTCATTAGTACCAATGGATATATGCATCCCTATCTCTATGAATACACAAGGGTAACATCATGGATAAATATCTTTCTTTTTCTTCTTAATGAAGAGTTCCTATGGACCACAGATTACAGGATGTCTGGTTTCCTTCTGTGGTCACTCCCTTCCTGACAGCAATGCATAAATGGACCAATTGTCTCATTTATTCTTTCCTGGTACAAATGGAAATCCAGTTAGGGGAATGCACAGGTAACACTGTCAAATTCCCTCTCTCTTGCTAGGAATCTCAAGTGTCATTTCCTGCAATGAGGTTATCCTTCCTTCGATAAAAATGAGGAAACCCGGCACAGTTTAGCTCAAGCTAAACTGAGAAGCAGTTGCAGAGTTCAAAACCCTCCACTCCAGCCACCAGCTGCCCTTCCACAGGGACACAAGCACCACATCCCACCGTGTACTGCACATTTGCAAACATAATCCCCACTCTACAGGCACGTTAACTCCAATAAGTCATCCTCTGCACCTGACAAAAGTTTATATTGACAGGGTTGTCAGCTACAGAAACATAAAGAACCACTGGAGATGAGGTTGCAACCTTCTCACTTACTACTCCCAGATGCGACAGGTGAGCTGGTGGATAGCCCAGGGCCAGGGAGAGGCACAGATACCACTGAGGCATGTAGAATAACTGCTTATTGCTCTCATTTCCCCTAGAAATTCTAATCTCCACACCTAGGTTTAATTCAATTCTTTTATTAATCCATGGCAAATTATGAAACCTGGTATTTTTACCATGACTAGCTCCTGAAATTTTGTCACCTCTACCCAGGAGATGTGGGTGTTATACAAATCCTACCAAATTCCAAAATGGTATCTCTACCAACTTCAGGGACACAGGACACAGCCCTTGCCTGTGACTCTTGTGAAACTCTGTGAACTTTTTGAGGGGCTCCAGCCTCAGGAAACATATGAGAACATTTCATCGCTCATTAAAAGCAAAGAGGTTTTTAGTACTCCTCACTGTCAAGAAAACTTGAAAAAGTCACCTCTGAAAGCTCTAAAACTAAGATACAAATAGAAACAATGTTAAATGTGTCAGGTCCCTTCAAATCACTCTGGGTTTTGGAGGTCTGATGCTTGTTTCCCATGAAAAACTGCATTAAAGTAATAACTACAATATTTACCTCTTTCACAAGGGTGTTGTGAGAGCGACTGCAAATGTTTCCACAGTGTTTTGAATATGTAAAGTACTATATGTTTAAAATATTATTATTATTTGCATACAACAATGCAAACAAACTGTATCCTGGATCTCAATTTAAAAAAAAAAAAAAAAACAACCAAAAAAACCCATGACCATAAATGAAGGAAGCCTCATTGAAAATAGTAATGCTAATCTCATCTCTGCGCTGCATCGTACTGCAAATGGTCAAGTAAGGTCTCCAAAAAAATAACAGATATGACTACCTGCATATTTTGTGTACTTAGTTAAATGAACACTTTGATATTTTTTGAAAGCACAGGAATTTTGTCACTCCAGCAATGCCAAACAACACACCTGAATACTTGGGCTTACACACAAAGCAGAACTCTGCCATTTATCACTGAAAAGACAACAATGATTTGAAGATCAAGGGCTTGCATGTAGCACATGATTCATGGGAAAATGCTGTAGAAAATCTTTTAAAATGCAGAAATGGTTCTTCTGGGTGACATTCTTCCTTCTTTAAATCATTGGGAATGATTTAAAATGAGCTGCCCTTTATTGGGCACTATTGTTGTTTCATTGAATGGTACCAGGAGCTGTTTAACCCTGCCTGCCACCCTGAAGAAAGATGAGTTAAGTTCTAGTCTCAGAACAAACAAAAGGCAACCAAACATCGGAGGTTAGATGACTTTCCTATATAAATAAAAGGTCCTACTCTTGCTTTGGATGTGCGCTTCCTGAGGAACCACCTGTAATTACCTCAAGCCAAAAGATTTTCCAGATCCTGGTGTACGAATGTATGTGTACTCCAAAGAAAGAATTCTTGAGAGATTTATCTCACATTTAAATCAGGGGTTTTATTTCAATTTTTATTTTTTTATCAGCAATGCAGATAAAGGCTGGAGACGAACTAGAACCATGGCTGCAAACTTTCACACCTGGTTTTCCCTACCTTTATGGGTGACTTTTACCCAGATCCCTGGTTTGGGTCCTAATATCTTGAATTATTCAAGACAGAAGCACTGGATAAATCTGAGTCTAATAAAGCCAGAGAGATCTCTCTGCTATAACATCATTACAGACAGTGCAAGAGATGAGGGTTTTGAGCAGAATACAAAGATGTGAAATGCCTGGAAGAAAACAGTAATTATTATAAAAGGTCCTAAAATCATCCGCAAGTGTTTGAGGTGAATGGCTGTAGTTGTGCAAAATTAAATGTGCTGCCATAACGCGTGGCTGCTCCAAGCACAGGAGCCCCGCTGGGTTCAGAGGAGCTGGGCAAGTGCAGGATGGTGGTGCTGATGTAAAGAGTAGCACGGGGACAGCCTGGACTCTGGGCAGGACTCAACGGGGCCCAGTCCAGCTTCAGAGCCTGGGAAGATAACTGCCTCCTCAAACATCTCTGATGGATCTGTTTATGTTAGTAAGACTTCATGTGTGCTTCGCTATTATTCCTTCCAAAAGCGAGGAAAAGGAATCACAGGCCACATCCTCACTCCTGCTGGTCTCTGCTCATGGGAAGACAATGCAGGAAAATAAAAAGAAGCCACATTTCACCCTGAACTTGCAAAATCCTCCAGGCTACCAGACACAGAACCAGTTTGGCACCTGCCTTTGCAATGGTCCCGTAATGCTTAAGCTCATTCATCCCACACAGCTCCTCCTGGCTGCAGGGACTTTCTGCAACATGCTCAGGCCATGTTTGTGCCCCAGGCATGTCTGCAAACACCCTTTCCCTCGGCTGATACACTGTAGGCTGAGGATGTTACCTCCAGGCTGCACATGGATTTCTGCACACCAGACCCAACAGCAAATTTTTCCTCGGTGCCGCGTAAGAGAAAAACAGAAGGGAGAAAAGAAACACTTGTTCCGAGAAGCTACTTATAAAATAACCACAGAACCGCGTGCTGGAGAGAAAAACCACCACCTGCACCGATCTCCTGAAGCTTTATCCTGCTGGAGGAGGATGGGAAGAGAGAAGAGGCACAAGTAGGAGGCTCAGGAAGAAGCATCCCAGTGAGCAGCAGAACTGCTGGGCTATACCTGCGCTATCCCTCAGGCTCTTCTCACCCTCTGGGGACTGGTTTCGTGCTCACTAACCTGTGCCCATCAGCACCCGTTGTTCTGCGACACTCAGATGAAAATGCCACAACCAGTGAATATATGAAGAAAGCTGACGTGCCGGAGACTGACTTCTCTCAAATCACTGATTCGGGGAAGGAGCAGTGTGGGTAAGATCCGTTTCTACTCCTCAGGCTAAGGATTTTTTCTGCTAGGCAGTTTTTGCACATTCCTTCACTGGAGAACACCTCCCCCTTAGGGTAGACTTACACAGGAAATAACAACAGCCAAGACGTCACCTTTGGAGAGCATGAATTATAAAATCATAGAACTATTTAGGTTGGAAAAGACCTCTAGGATCATCTAGTCCAATCTTCATACCAACATCTCCCTGACCTCTAGAGCATGTCCCAAAGTTCCACATCTACTCTTTTTTTGAACACCTCCAGGGATGGTGACTCCAGCACTGCCCTGGGCAGCCTGTCCCAGTGCCTAACCACTCTTTCAGTAAAGAACTTCTTCCCGATATCCAATCTAAACCTCCCCTGATACAACTTGAGGCCATTACCTCTTGTCCCGTCATTGTAACAGTCTCTATCTGAACTGACCCTAATATTGTGTCCACATGTGCAGAAATATACCATGTGTAGAAGAGGGTTATTTTTAACCCTGGTACTAACCATGAGCTACCTTTGGTTGTGGTACAAATTCAAACCCACACTTACAGGTAAGTAGGAAAGACAGATTTTGTGGTTGACCTCCACAGAGTCGTCCACAATCTAATACTCCTGCCACATGAACCTAGCTGTACTTAGATTGCAAAAGAGAAAGATGGAATAATTAAATTTAATTCAGGAATCCAGAATGAGGAACAGAGGGATAAATCTTATTAGGAACATGGGATTAATATCTTAGCATAAATAATAGTGTCAGGAATCACGTTTTGATGATTAAACAGTTCTGCTATAAATAATTCACATCAATAAAAGAGAGATAACATCAAATTCAGTTGGAACATTGGTTAATCTGAGCATAAAGTGAAGGACTTCACTCAAACTAAAGGACAGCTATAAGTAACTGCTCTGCTGTATAGGAATCAGCACTGAGTATTTTCTGCACATTCACATGCATTACAAATTGCTTTCCAAGGTTACAAAAGAGTAGATAAGGGGTGAAGAAGGATAAAAAAGCTGGCAGTGGACGACACTTAAATGCCTACACTGAAAATCAACACAGAACAAACAAGACTGATGGGTGATCCCCTGTGTGCCACAGTGAGCAATACTTCATCATTTCTAATTTAGAAAAATACCTACATTTGCTTGCAAAGGGTAGTGACAAAGAGGGCAGCAACAAGAAGCGTAGCATAAACCTGAACCCACATATCAAGAGTTTCTGGTTGCCCATTCCAGCCTGTCCTCATGGTTGCCACCTCAACAGCACAAACAGAATGCTCCACCCACGCTAACAAAAAGTATGAAAATACGCATTAAATAAGCCACAGAACAAGAAATCCCAAGGGGCAGGTGTGGCACAAAGGGATAAACGACTTGTCCAATCTCATAGATGAGGCTGGGGTAGAACACGACATCACATCCAGGTTTCCTGAGTCCTGGGGTATAACACAGACTTCGAGATTAACCTTGTCCCTGGATCTGAATGCGATCAACAACGGGATCAATATTAATAATGCATTTGTAAGGCTTATTATTTTTCAACGGTGCTCCTCATCCCATGGAGGTTTCCAAAGCACTTTAACAATTATTTATATATGAAAGTCATCTTTCCCAAAGAAGTGCAGCCATCCTTGAGATACAACGTGGCAGCTGTGCTGCAGTGCAAAAGCAACAGTAAAACGAGCTGATGCCACCAACTAAGGAAAGAGGCTGCGCTGAGCAGGGACTGCGGGAAGTATTTAGGTAACAGACTGCAAGATTTAATTACACAAGTTGGAATCTGGCCAGCAGGCATGAACAAATGTTTTCAGTGTGTTGTGTTTAAATATTTTAATTTACTTTTTTCTTATAAACATTATTGCAAAAATAATGAAAAATGTAAAAGGATACTTGTTAGGCAGCACGTTCCCAGAAAGTGAAAAAGTTGACATTTTAATCCTCACAAATGCTGTAAAATGCATAAAAAGTTCAAGTACTACTGAGATTTCCTTGAAAAAGGGTATAGATGCCTTACTGTAAAACACAAAGAACACCATCATCAGAAAAACAGGCACCCCCATCACTGTCTGTAGTGATTAGTAATGATTTATAATTTTTCTTTCTTTAAGCATAATAAAATCCTCCAGATTACCTCGACTTCAGTAGATCACGGCTTAGACCCTATGTCCTTAGTTAATTCAGCAACTTAACTTACAAATCCTTTTTTTCTCCAAATTCTTCCAATGCCATTTTGTTTTAATGAACTGATATTTAGCATGTCAGAGTACAACCTATCTGTCCTGACCCCAACCTGACCGTGTCCCTTCACACAACATGTGCAAGCAGACCGAAGGTCACCAAGACACCTTTGCAATCTTAATTGGCACTGCAGGGCCCTCCAACCTAACCAGCCAATGTTCTGCTGTTCATCACATCCCTGAAATTACCCATCCATCTATCAGGCTTATGGAGATCTGAAAGACTGCATGTAGGAAGCTTCATGATGGACCACGCATCAAAGGCACTCTACTGTGCAAACCAACACCAGCAAAACATCCTCATGTATTACCTTGGAGATCCTTGCTCAAATCTAGATGTATCCTCTTTGACCAAAAGTTGCTGTTTCCTGAAAGTGCTACAATAGGATTACCTTGGGAAGGGAGGTTTAGCTTCTGTGGATCAGAGATTACAGTGGAGATACTAGTAAACTATATCTGTATGGAGAGGGGAATATGCTACATTTAGTACGTTATGTCTTAATGACAGAGGCGGCTGGTATCAAACGATTTGATAATCATGCACCGAAGCCTTATTACCAAGTATTGGGTCAATGACATATAATTATGCACAAATAACATGTGTTGTGGGTGACTGATAACACTCCAGCCCACCAATAAAAGACATGCATTGTTTGTGGTTGGGCCAAATCATATCCCATAAACAACTTAAAATAATTTGTTTGCTATCCATTTTTCGTCTCACACTTCTCAAATCACCTTGACATCTGTCTGTCACTTCAGTTTCAAAGATCTTCTTTAGGAAAAGCCTCTTTGTGGTGAACTTCATTAGAATGTGTGGAATTGTATCTTTTTACTGTTCTGAATATCCTGGGAATGGGCTTTTGAAAATGTGGATGCCTGGATATCCTGTCAATCATGCATGCCACAGGATAAATTGGTTTTGCTTGATATCTTACTATGTTACAATACATCTTATTTTCTTGTGAAAAGGCAAAGAGAAACTTTCCATGAACATGGTACCTGCTATAAAACTAGTGTTTGAAGGCTGAGTGGTTTTTGACTTTTGCTTTTTCAAAAATATTTCCCCACATTTTATTTTATTATGGTCCATTCTGTCTTGCTGCTCAGTGCTACAGCCATACAGAACTTTGATTAATACATGGAAGTTATCTGAGAAATCAGAAATAACAAGCTACTCATGTAGAAAGCAACATAAAACATTTTGTTGCTGGTTCCTCATGCATAGTACATGTCACATTTTGCATAAATGTGCTCAACTAACATATGCCCATAATACTGCAAAGTTTGCATCCCTTTCAAACAAATCCAGTGTTTAAATGGAGAGGATTTATTTCCAGGATCCCAGTTTTCAGGATCTGTCACAGCTGAATGTCCTTATCTAACATTTCTCATCTCTCCTGCTAGATGCATATGAAAGACTTCTACACCAGAAGCATGCCCAGGAACTCCAATCAGCTTGGTTTCATGCTTGTGTTTTCAACTAAGCTTGAAGTCGGGAGGACAAGCTTGCATTTAGGTGGTGTCAGCAGCAGACAGAAAGAAGGTTCAGTCAACAAGACTTACTGGGTGCCTTTTTTTTTCTTCCCCTTTTGAGAAAAAAACGTGGAAGAGGAGCAGAAAGCAGTAAGAGCAGACACTGTGTAGCTGGTGACAGAGCCACATCAGCATTCACTTTCTCATCTTCTGAGTGCCTCTTGTTTCTGCTGCCTATCCTACCTCCATCTGCCTCAGTTTTGCCCCGAAAGACCTAACAGAAGATACTACGCATCTGATCCAACTCCTGCTTAAGTCAAAGGTGTTACTCCCTGGATGTTCTGCTTTTCTTGGTGCCACCTGGAAATCCCTGCCTGTTGAGCTGAGCCAAACTGTGCTGCAGCCGCTCATGCAATACTTCATCCATCCATCCGTAACTCAGGATGGGAATCATGGCCAGGGAATCGCACCACAGGGCTCCCAGGCCCTGTCCTCATTTAAGTTCCAATTTGTACACAGCCCTGCTGCAAAAACACATCACTGGGACCACCTCTCATCTCCCTTAAAGTGTTGTTTACTTCTGCTAATTCAGATGTGAATTATGAAATATTAAGAAGATATTAGTCAGAATACAGAAAAGTCTCTGAAAATAGACCAGTCCTGTAGCCACAGCTTCCACTGTTCTTCATACATTAATCAATAGTTCATATTTAATTAATTAGCAGCAAGTTCACTTGGTGATGAAAGTAGAGTTTCTGTGAATAGGAAAATAAATTAATGTGAAAATCCAGCTACCAGGCTATTCTAAAGTCTCTCTCCCACTGACTTACATGTGATAATGGATGTCCCTTCTTCACAGTATTAGGCTTTTTGAGCTTTTTTTAAATTTTGTTTTTTCAGAGGGAAAGAACAGACAGCTTTTTTTCCAGTTGGCTAAGAAATATCTTAAACTTGTATTGCAGAAAAGCCATCTCCCGTAATGGCAACATCACAGGTTGATTCAGTTGGATGGTATCAGCCATCTATGTATTGCCAAGCTATGCCTCAGCACTGACTTAAGCGCATCCTAACTTCTCAAGACAGCACTTGAGTCTAAAAGCACAGAACATTTACCAATTAGAAAGCCACCCCAAAGCGTTTATTTACAACCAGAAATTTAATAAACTGCTTATAGACTATAGAGTAAACACCTCTTCTGCTGCTGAGCAAAGTATGTTTAATATTCAGGATCTATCTGCAATGTTATCATGTCCTCTTCATTAGAGCATCAGTTTTGTTAATTAGCATTTACTCATGTGAGTAGTCCCCTTGACTTTAATTGATCCATTTTCATGAATAAGTAGAACATAATTTTATAGTTAAAGAATTCAGTTCCTAGTGAATGCAACCAGCCGCTGTTCTCAAAGTTTAATTCTTAGCATAATAAGGAAATAAAAATGAGTACAACACTTTTCATCAGATAGAAGAGAAATGTGTGTAAGGCAACAGTAGGAACAAGAATGAGTCCAAGATGAGACACCTGGCTATTAAAGCCGTTCTGCTTGCTCCCTTAGCTCAGCAAAAATGTGTTGGAAGAGACCTTTCAGATCATCAAGTCCAACTGTTAACCCAGCACTCCCAGGGCACCACTAATCCATGTCCCTCAGCATCACATCCCCATGACTTTTAAACCCCTCCAGGGATGGGGACTCCACCACTGCCCTGGGCAGCCTGGGCCAGAGTCTGACAAACCTTTCGGGGAAGACGTTTTTCCTAATGTCCAACTTAAACCTTCTCCGATGCAACTTGAGGTCATTTTCTCTTGTCCTATCACTTATTACTTGGGAGAAGAGACCGACCCCAACATGGCTCCAACCTCCTTTGAGGCAGCTGTAGAGAGTGAGAATGTCTCTCCTGAGCCTCCTTTTCTCAAGGCTGAACAAGCCCCATTCCCTCAGCCGCTCCTCCTAAGACTGCCCTTCAAAATTTTGGGAGTTAACAGACCGTAAGATGATCTACTGAGAACTGAGGTTTTAGAAGAAAGTGAAGCAGTAGAAGCTCCATCTGCTTCCCGAGGATGTGCTCTCATGCTCTCACAGCTCATATCTGCTCTGTGCTTATAAATGAACCTCCTTCTTTATACTCTTTTTGATTCTTCAAACTAAAGGCTTCAAGGTGTATTATGGAATTTTTTTTATGATGATCTTTAACAGTAGAATAGCTGAACAAAAGACTATGGTGGCTGAAATTTGGAGGTTTTCCTAAGGACGGTAATTAAAGATGGTAGCCAATTTTCTTTCAAAATTCCTTATCACATTTCAGGAATATCAGATTACAGATTTAAACAGAGGTGTGAGCACAGGTCACTGTAAACTCCTCTGGGCTCACAGAGTGCACGGGGGTACTCGATAGCCTCCATTTGTAAAAACTGCTCTCAGCCATAGCTGGCAGTTGCTCACATGTCATCACCGGCTTTATGCCTTTAATTTTATCCTTAATTCAGAGTCTGAGGACACAGAGTGTAAGATCACCAATAAATCTTTAACTTTATAAACTAGAAAGAAGTCACTTTAAATAATTCAGAAAGAATTAATATGTTTCAGGAAGCAAGCCAATTTACTAAGCTAATTGCTGTGTATATTTTTTTAGAGGATACCTTTGAAAAGGTGGCTTTAATCACCAGGTGCCTTTAGAGTTTTCTCATGTGACTGATTAGAGCCACACATCTAATGGGCTGCAAAACCACGACTGAGAAACGCTGGTCTTTTAGATGCTCCGCTCCCTCTGATTACTTTGTGACCTTGTCATTCCCTAATTTTCATATATAAGGTAATATTCTCTTAACAATGTTCAGCTAATGTCTAAGGGGACCGAATTGAGTTTATGTGACACTGAAGAACAGAGGCCTCTTCAGCAAGCACCTGCACCTAATCTGGTTAACCCAATAAAACTTCACACATTTTTTTCCAGAAAAGCATTTCCTTCCATGGAGACTGACATCAGCTTTGGTAGAACGGCTGACCTAACAGCTGAAAGAGTATAAAGAGTATGGTCAGCATGTGAATCCTTTTCCGAACACCACACAATTCTGATGCCTTAAAACTATTCCAAATCCCTATGAAGAGAAGAAAAGGAGAAAGCAATCTAACATCTCTTTGAAGATTCACTACAAAGTTATTTCCTTTAGTTTGGTGAAGAGGTAAATAGCAGACCAAACCAGGAAAACAGTTCCTTTCATGTGACACAGATGGATGACCTACCAATTCTGCTTCAGACCACATTATGCTTTGATATATTAACTGTAACATAATATTTATCAGCTAGTGGTATAAATCACTTTGAAGACTAAAAGTTCCCCAAACCAGGTTTGGGGGGTTTTGAACACAATTAAAAAGATGTATTTTGAAAACACTATTTTCTCAAATGAAATCTATTTTAAAAGCCTGGCAGGGTGGCATCACAGGGGCTTTGGGGGTGGAGATGTAGGGGATGAGGTAGAGGCAGCAAACAGCAAGTGGCAAGAACTGGTCCTTACCCACGGCAGGTCGGCAACAGCTGGCTACCAAGTTCACAGCAATTAGCAGATACAGCCTGACCACCTCTTTAGCTGGTAAATCCCCATTAAGCTCCTTGTGTAGAAAGATGCTATTGATGGGCACTTCTCCACAGCTTGGGAGGCACAGCATCCCTTCCACACACAGGTATTTTGCAGGTTCTCAACTTGCAGCATAGGTAAGATGGAAGACAGAGTACTTGGGTTTGCTCAGAGATCTCAGTAGCTGCTTCACGTGAGAATCATTAGGATTATTATCAGCAATTGTATCGTGTTATGATATAATATCCTATTCCTTGCCTTTCAAGACCTGAACAATTAACATATTATTTTTCTTTTACTATAGCACACTGGAAAGGCACAAAGTACTCACTGAGAGAGAAAAAAATAATAAAACACCACAAATTATATATACAGCCAATAAAGGAAATCAATTAATTCAATGAGACATAAGATGTTAAATTACCATGCAGTTGATGTAGCCACTGGTTATTATCAATAGTCTGTTGAGTAGTTGCCCTACTAGAGTAGGTTGTCACAGAATGCACATTACATAATGTCAACACTTTACGGTCTGGATCATAAATATATTGATTACATCAGCTAGGGGTCAGGTGGACACATAATAAATCACTCTTGATCTACCATATTTAGTTCGTTGCTTTTGATGAACTCCATGAATGGTTTCCATATCTCATAGACTGCAGTGTTTTACTAGGGTATGTGCTGCATGTACGTAATTTTTTTTCAGACAGGAATATCCATTCTTGCTGGTTTCTTCTTTTTTTGCTTCCCTGTCAGTGAATCCAGACTTAACGGTGTCATGGATGGGGAGGGGGAAAAAGGAGGGAGTGCAGATGCTGCAATCAACTTGACGCTGATGATGATTTCCTTATCAGAAAGTCTGAGAAACTGCTTTGGTAGGTAGTAAAGTGGATGACCAAAGACAGCATGAAATTTGGATTACAACCGAATACACAAAAGGAAGTGGCAGCTGCAGTAGGGAAAGTAGCACTTCAGTTAGCTTAAGAAGAGGAGAGGGAAGAGTTAGGCTTACAAAAGTAGTTCTCCTACTGAGATACTACAGACAGAGCTAGTGCCAGTGTGAAGACCTCCTGGAATATTTAACCCTTACAGAAACAGAACCAAGCTTTGGGTTGCTGCTTTCTTCCAAACCTCAGGATGGGATTTATTGTTCCAATGAAAGGAAGATGACATGATGTCGCAAGTCCGAACATGCAAGCCTGGTCCGGATGCTTGCGCCCGGACTGCGACACACGTTCTCTATCTGTAATGCCCAAGCATGAAAGTCATTCAGAAAACAAAAAAGCTATCAATGATTGCAGAGCTACCTAGTGAGCTATGGTACTGAAAAGTCAGTATCACTACTGAGCACCCTAAGCTCATCTGCAGCCCACCAACACTCACTGTTCCCATACATCTATACTATTCTCCTTCTCTGGATTCTGTCTCTGACACTTGCCTCCCTCCTAGAGAACACAGCTTCTCTTCAGCTACTCTTCTGCTGCTCCTGTGATGGGCTGTGTTGCGCTGAGGCTTCTAAGGATTGGTGAAGCACATAACTAATCACCAAAGTTATACCTTTTGACTTTCCTGCTACAAAATAAACACACGTAGCGCCACACTGCCATCACAGCAGAAACCTGAAGTTGCTGGGTTGCTTTTAACTACTTACCAGGAGTAAGACTCTGCCTAGAGCTATCTGGAGCTCAGTTTAGGTTGGGTTCTCTCATGAGTTCCAGTATTTTAAGAAATAGTTAATAAACCATCGCCTTTATTTGTTTTTTTTTTAAAAAAACAAAATCAGGAGGATATTCTTTAGATTTCCCTCCTTTCCAGTGAAAGATTTGACTCTGGTGGAGAAAGAAAGAAAAAAGGGAGAAAAAAGAGCAAAAACTAATCTGTTCATATCTTTCCAGAGCATTTGCTGGGAAACAAGCTCTATTGCCCATGTCTCACTGCCTCAGCATGATTATTTAGCATATCTCAGCCCAACCTGGTCTAGTGTGAACGCCACTTTGTCTAGCCATGCAGACACAATCTCTGCTCTTACAGCCTCAAATGAATGTCTGGCCTTTCCTTTTCTATTCACCAATGATGGTGTGACCCAAGGAAGAAGATACTTTTCCATTACTTCGGCAAAGTTTTCAATTCCACTCACATTTGATTTTAGCTTCTCCAGGAACCATTTTATTAGTTGGAGAACTCATCGTCTGAAGTAGAGGATAATCAGTTTAAAAGGAAGGGATGCAGATAGATGCCAAACTATGCATGGAGAATTAGAAGTATCTGTTAGATCAGGTAACTAAGAAATGAAATGCTGAAACATCCTATTTATATTGGAGTCAAGCTACCGTAAGAATGGGGAAAAAAAGTAAGACGAGTGGCAATTAACGCAACTCCTGCTGTATTAGAGACTAACATTAATCAGGAGCAAGAAGAAACGATGGGTTTTTAAACACCCACTGTTACCTCACAGAATGGTAGTTAATATAGGAAACATACAGCAGGGTGATTTGTTTCTGCTTTTTTCCTTCACCACTTTCCACCATTTCCTTTTCCATTATAAAAAACATTTGCGTGGAAAACATCTGGGGTTTGCCCCTAGGTAAGACAGTTATAGCAGAATTTTATGGCATGATTCTAAGAAGAACTGGCAATTGATATTAATTGAATAGCTTATTTTTTTCCTCTTTTTTTCCCCTGAATAATATTTTCATGGGCAGAATACATTACTGAATAAAAACAACTGATCAGTCATTTAATAATTTGGCAAGCTGTAGCACAGGTAACAGAAGGTGTTAGAAAAAACCTTAACCGATCCAAGTGAGTCATAAAAGCCAAACTAAAAAGCTACTCACAAAACACATGGTCATGCTAGAAACCTGTATGCTATCTAGCTTTCGGCTCCTTGCAAAATGCCCCAGTGCTGTTGCAAGCTGCTACGATACCATCAATGGAGGTGCCAGAAGAAAGTCACAAAGAGGGGCTGATAGCACGCTGTGAGAAAGATACGCCAGCTGAACAAGCAAAAAAGGCAAACATGACCATTTTCATGAAAAAAAATACAGATAAACTAAAGATTAAGTGAACTTGATTGCGCTTGTGCATGTCCACATGAGCAAGCAGATGTAAATACAGAAGTAAGTACATGCAGTGGTGTGAAATCCAATATTATACCTATGCTGGTAACTGCTACAGGAGGTTCAGAAGGTTGCAGAATATAATAATCACGGACAAGCTCACAGATATACTGCAATGTCCTATCCTGAATTAAACAGGTTACCCACTGTTCTGAGAACAAGCATTAAAAACAAACTTCCCCTTTGGATTACCATTCTGGCAATATTAATACATTTATTAGATTCAGCATCACTACTTTTTTCCCCAGTTCCTGTGCTAGAATTCCCTTTCTCATGCAGGGGGTTTTCACTTTTTCTCCTTTATATTTTCATAATTTTTTGAATGTTTTCCAAAATTGCTGCTGAAGAAAAAATAGTGAAACAGAAACAAAAAGAAATGCAGGTGAGAGAGACAGTACAGAAGAGGAAAGTTATTACTACACTCTTGTTTTGGTTTTGCTAGCGTTTATGAAAGGTAAAATGCCTTTAAAAAGAATCTCTCACACAATTTCAAGGAGTTAAAAGAGCTCCCAGAGTTGTGCTTTATCCACATCTCTACCAATGCGTTACTGAATGACCTTGCACGTACCTTTCTGCCTCAGTTTCTCTGAGTGTAAAATAACTGCAATGATACAGACTTCCTGAAATGCCTCATTGCCTCAGTACGTACTCATGAAAAATACTATTAGAAGAGCTGGGTATAATTATTATCAGTTTCTGAGCCGTCTGCTGTAAGCTGGTGAGGTGAATCAGCTGACTCAGTAATGAAAAGTCAGTTTTCCTCCTCAAGGTGTTACATGAAATTGTTATCTGAAAGACTTAGGACGTGACCTTCAAACGAATTCAGCTCCCTGGAGTTCCAATTTCTGGCACTTTTTCAGACATTCAGAAATGACTGTGTTTCCAAGTGAGCTTCTCCCACAACGCATCCCATCATAAGCAGAAAGGTGCTTCTAAAACTCCCCAGCTCTGCTTAGCTGCTGGAAATGGGGACTTGCCTTTTCCGGGAATGCCTCCATCCCTTGTTATCACTGCGGGGCCAATTTCAGCATCTGAACCTGTATATTTTCACAAGGAAAAAAGATAGCATATGCCAAATCTCTCCACTCTTGCTGTAGAAAAAAGCCTGAGACATGGCAAATGAGCATGGAGATTTCCTTCGTCCTCTTCCTCTATCTGCTTTAATCCCACTGGCAACTCCAATTAGGGAAAGCAGTAACGACAAAAATTAATTCTCACGAAAAGACACAACGGACACCTCAGGGCAAAACAGCTTTTTTTTTGCCCACAGTATCTGGAGGGTCTTATTTCAGTAAGAAAATGTTTTCATCCTGGAAGGAGAATGTATTCTGAGGAAGGAAAGCAGCATTTAGCCACTGTCTCGGTGTCCAGGATGCGTGCGCGCCCACGCAACTGTGTAAATTCTGACGCTGTCAGCAAAACTTGCTGCCTTCTGCCAGACATCCTGTGCAGCCTTCAAAACCCTTACAGTCAATCCTCTCACCTGTCAGCTTGAAAGATAACCCGGACGGGTCTTCCCCTCTTCCTTTTTCTCCATGAAAATAACATAAGAGGTAAAGTTCTGTCCTTCAGAAACACGAAGGTTCTGGGTTTCTCTGGCACAGTCTCGTAGGGCTTACTTTAAATATTTTTATCTTCCAGCTCACTTAAAACTGTAACAAATAAAACTAAATGATGGTGTTAATTTAGTCTGCTGCTCCATGCACTGCTGCAGTCTTCAGTCTTTTTTCTGCAGTCCACCCTCCAGCGGCACCGGCCGCGGAGCTGTAGCAGTAGGGCCTTCGCGGCCTTTACACGATGCCTCAGCTAATAACAATCTGTCAATTTGTCTTCCTCCACTGTTCTCTCCCGCTTTCCACAGGGAGGAACAACAACAAAAATTCTTCCCAAAGCTTTTTTTTTTCCCCCCTGCATACGTATGTCTATATAATTATCAAAGCATCACTTAATGTTCACTAAGACAGATCACGTCACTGAACAATTCATTTTCTAACACCACAGCCTGGTATGACTGGGCCTTTTGGCAGTAATTGAATCCAGTCTACTGCTGTCAAAACAGAGAATTTATGAATAATAAATTGATTGTAGCCAGCAAAGCTAAGTCTGAGAGATAGCAGGTTATGTCAAGGAATAAGAAGAAATTTAAAAACGCAATAAAGATTAATTTAGAATCAAACCTGCAATGCTTCCACGGTGGACAATAAAAGCAAATAAAACTGTCACTCTTATATGACATAATTTATAGTGCCACGAAGCCCATGAGCTCCCAGACAGACATAAGGGAAACCAAACCATACGCATGCCCAAAATGTTAGCACAGATATAAGATGCAATGTAAGAATTCAACACGCTGGTGTGTTGTCGTAGCCCTAATGGTTTTAGGTTATCACAGTTTATAGGAAGAGGCAATGTATTTTATTAGACCAACTGATAGGCAGAATAAAAGGTGGCAAGCTTTCTGGCATGTATTTGTGAGATCTTTGGACTTGCAACAGTCACATTTCAAGGTTTCTGAACAATCAAAAGGCAAAAATATAGATACAAAGGAACTCCACCCAGCAAAGAAATATCAAGAATTAATGGCCACAGACTGAAGGCAGAAAATAAGCTGTAGGGTGCGACTTTCTTTACAGCGAAGGCACTTAGGAGATGGAACAAAGGGTCAAAAGGAGGGGCATGTTCCACATCTCGCTGCTTTCAAATCATGACTGGCTGCCTGTCTGGAAAGAGCATTTTAACAGCATAGAAGTTACAGGAGCAACAGAGTCACTGGGTAAAATCCTCCAGCGTGTGATCTACAAAAAGTCACTCGGTGCCCTACCAGTCCCTCGGGGCCTCAGACTGCGTTAACCTCTGCGTGTCCTGCGAGCCACCCAGGGCTCCGCAAGCCCAGGCTCTGTGCTGCAGTTCATCTGCTAAAAGGAGCTAATTAAGACAGCATGGTTGGTTCAAAGAGGATACTCCAGCAATTTCTAATACATCTCCCGCTACTCCTGTTGTCTGGGAAATTGTTTTCTCTTAAGCTTTCTCCAGATCCCGGCTCTGATCATAGAATTAAGAATCCCACTAAGGCTCCATAAATGGCTGGTTTGAGATTCCTTACAAATTCAGAGCTGCTCTGACTTGATGATCTTCAGCATTGCTTTATCAGCTGTGACTGAGAGTTTATGAGGGCAAAGAGTGCAAGCCCACACCTGCCCAAACCCCCAGCTTTTGCCACTTGCTCTGCACACACTGCCCAGACTCCCTGCACATCACCCACAGGTCAAACCCCAGGAATGGCACGCATGGACTAATAGCAGCAGATGGTCTTCTAGCTTAATGGCTCCCAGGGAGCTGATGGACTCGATAAAGTAATCATCAGCAACACATTCTGTTGGTTTCATGAGAAACTGTCCTCCAGGAATGCGAAGTTAACACAGGATCAAGACCTCTTTTCAAAAGTTGGTCATTAACAGCTGGTCAATTATTCTACTTTCAAATAAAACAAGTAATCATAACTGAACTGAATTTATACAAGCCACACAGAAAATTTCATAACTGCCTCCAATCCATCCTTTAATTAAAACAAAGAATTGAAATAATATTAACAAGAAAAAAATGGTATAATCTGGAGCACAGATCTCTCCTTCACATAGCCACTTCCAAATCGGTGGATTTATGAAGACGGGTGCTACAATAAGGAGAAAACACTGTCAGGATGAGGTCCCCTCTGGTCACAGTCGACTTTAACATTACTTACTTTTTACTTGGGGTGTGTCCTGACAGCTAGCATCCAGATTTCCAGCACCTGAATTTCCAGCCTAGCACTGCAGTCACATCTGCAAAGCTTTGCAGAAACCCACCATACCTACAAAGCTCTACTTTGAAGCTGGATATTTGAAGAAAAACCAAACCAAACCAAACCCAACCCCCAACCCATCTGCTAGTAAATGAGGCTGTAGTTTTTACTGGCAAGATTTTCAATACGGAAACGGTTCTCTGGACAAGATTTATTCCAAGGACAAGATACCGTAATTGGGGCAAACGAGAGAAAACTTTCAGTACTACAGTTCATTGACTACCTGCCTCAAAATATCTATGGATTCAGAGATACTCAGGTCAATTCCAAGGGCAAAAGTCACCATTGCAGAACAATGAAAACAGTAGAGGCTTTCTGCAAACCTCTGCTGACTTTGCTAAGAACACAAACTCTAAAATAAAGGAGAGAGAGAAACCTACCTATACATTTGTATGCATGTCTGTATTCAGAAAAAAATTCTCCATGCCATGACCTCTTATCATAGCTGACCTTATTATATTCTTTTTGGATGGTATCGAGCGGTTCTATCATTATTAATAAGACATGTTGATATGACATTAATAAGACAAGCTAAGTTCTCCCCCACAGCCTGACAGAACACAGAGTAGCTGATAGGTTGATATTCTTTCAAAACTGATGGACTTCTCTTATTACCCAAGCCTTCCATCTGCCAACTGCTCTCCCTCCTCAACTAAGAGGCCTGGAGAAAAGCAGGATAGTGTCGATGGGGTATGGAATAAAATGTTCCACAAGCTTATCTTTACCCACCTTGTCCTCTCTTCCCTTCTACCCATTGCCAAACATCAGGATGAGGCAGTGACAAAGGACTCTGCATCCCATGGAAGAGCTCTGGAGAACTCTCTCCTTCAGCATATCCTCTCTCTAGCACACTTATGTTTGACTTGACTGAAGAAGTTGCCAGGGAACCCAGTCATGATGGAAAGCAAATGTATTAAGAAGGAGGAACGATGCTTTTTCAAAAAAGGACCAAAACAGTATTAACGCTGTGTATAGTTCCACCATCTTTTAGTCTAGGGGTGAACATCAGACTTTCATTAAAAAAATGCACTGTGCTTCCAAGTCTAATAGTCCACGCTCACTTGAGAGGGATGGAACATACGGATTCATGGCCTTTCCCCGATGGTCTCTCACATGCCTGGTGGCTATCCAGCTACGGCTACTACTAGTTGTGTAGGTACATGCAAAAACACACTGTGGCTTTTCACCAAAAAAACCCAACATTTGAGACTTCTAGTCATGAAAGCTTCCTCAAAGGTTATATAATCCTACGGAAAGTTTCAGCATTCATTACCTGGTACGGTGCGGCAAAACCCTTCTCCATCAAACGGCGCTCTCCAACCTGCACGCCAGCTGGCTGCCATCCCATCGCACAGCTAAAATAGACGGACACGGGGTAGGGAGCTCGGAAAGTCGGCCGTGCAGCTGCAGGAAAGAGCTGCTTCCTCGGCTTGGTGGGGAAGAGGAGCAGGAGAGCAATAGGAAATGCTACCTTCTATTTTCAGGGGAAAAAAAAAAAAACCAAAACACCAACCCTGAAAGAGGGTAGTCCTCCCTTCTCTTCCAACTCTTGTCTGGCCTCTACTCACACGCTCAAGGTATTTACAATTACTGCAATTTGGTCTTAATGTGCTGGCTCCATACTACCCTGCAACAAAGACCTTACAGTCTCTTGTGTCCTTCCAAAGTGATTATATCATATAATAGTATTGTTATCTACGGGGTGAAACCTTTCTCCTATTTAAGTGAAGCTTCTGGCTTAAATGAAGGCAACATTTCATTCCTGTTCAACTGATTCCTATCCCGCCCTTCCTTACATGTATCCCAAATGTACATGCGCTTTTAAGAGAGGTCATAAATTTTATCAGCTCTACCACATTCCTCCTGCACAGAATGTGCCACGGACTTGCTAAAAATGAACAAGTACCTATACTAGCACTGCATGAGTCCACGCCCCCCACCAAAAGACAGAGAAGATCTAATTCCACTTTAAACTCTTATTGCACAAATGACAGTGGCATATCATACAAAGCCAAATCACCAGTACTTAATTTAGGAATGTTGCCACTTTACAATCATAATTCAGATTTCAGAGATCCCAAATTCTGTGACAGAATGCAGGCGTGCCCATGAACAAGGACACGTACACAAGACTATTTTCTGTTCAGTAGTTTGCACTGGTAGACATGTATTTATAGTCATCAAAAATAAAAAGAGACATTTTCAAGGAATCATTTTACAGAAGCTCTATTCTTAGATCTACTGAAAAGGTACAGATGAAAACCTGGGTTTGGATACTGTAACACTCACCACATCTCAACCCTTTTTAATTTCTGGGGCTCTGGATGTTACTGGTCAAGTTTTACCCTCTGTCCCATTGCAGTAAATCCAAGCTAAATCGGTGGCCTTAGCTGGAATTACTCAAGTCTTGGGCTCATTTCCTAGAGCATGAAAAATGTTATTTGTCGAAAGTGAAGTTGTATTTTTCTCTCCAGTAACATTGATGTGTTTCATATAACAAATACTGGATGTAGTCACTGTGTGCACTGCCAATGATGAGAGAAATGCAGTAGAAGATTGGAACCTAATTGTTAAATGATCTTTCTGATTGTAAGAAAATTAATGGCACACTGTGGGCCATGTAGTGCATGCCTTGGAAATCTCAATGCAAGTTCCCAAGTCATTTAAATAATTTCAGTTTATACATTTAATTTGCTTTTAATGCAGGCATTTAATTTGTTTTTGTTTTGTTTTTTTTTTTTAAAGAAAAGCACCACATATTAGGAATCTTTATGCACACACATGTACATACACAATTTCAAAGAAAGTGCTACTTTCAAGCAAATTATATGAAATGTAAAATTAACAAAATGCAAATAATATAAACAATCCAAATTAAATATTAAAACAATGCTATGTCTGAATGACTGAATTTTATTTTCATAGGAAGCGAAACTATAAAGCATTCTTACCAATGCAACACCCAGCTGTTTGGTGTTTAGCATCGGAATAACATTATTCTAGTGCAGCTGCTGTTATTGTTTGCTGTATTTCTGCCAACTCGTGGAAGCCAGAGATGTTCGTCTAGCGAAGAGGGACAGCTCTGATGAAAGCTCCGGTTTGACAGATGCTCCCATCAACAACTTTGTTACTCTGATTGACTACATGGTATTTTAGGCAAATTAACCTGTCCAAAAAAATTCTTTATTGCTATGCTTGTGGCACAGATGGAAATATGAACTTGACAATTCTGGGTACTAGCTTAGCAATTAACGGAGATGTTTCAATAGACTAATGAACTTTCATTCAAAGCATGCTCTCTGTCAGGAGAAGAGACAGGCTGTTGTTTGAGGAAGTGTTACAGAATGTCAAATAGATCTCAACAGCGATGTTACTATGAAATCTCAAATATCAGAAAGACACAGAAAGAAAGTCATTTAACACCTTTATAATCTCAGGAGATCTGAGATGAATCTTCATTAGCAAAGTCTGAAATTCTACCACATTTTGCAGTCCTTTTGCTGTAATTCACCCCCTGCATAATAACAGTTCTCCAGTCACTGAGGCTGTTCAGTTTTGAATGGTCGCGCTTTGTTAGAAAGGGTGAAAAAGAAAAATCAATTTGTCGTTCTTCTATTTCATGAAGATATTAACATCGAACTGAAAAATGACCTGAGCCTAAAAAACTAGTACAGGAAAACCCAATTATCTGAAATAGTAAGGTAAAAAGAGAACTACGCATAATTAGTATATATAGATAAATATTAAAAGGATTAATTTGTTTGGGGAGAAATGAATCTAGGTTCTAGGGTAGCCTGAAGAAAACACGCGGAAATTATTTAAAACATGCAGTTGATAAACTGTATTGACCTTTCTGGGACCCAGCTTAAATTGTGTATCTAGCGCTCTTATTGCAAGAATACAGGACAATTCACATCCTCGTTGGCCTGTTCCAACCTCTACAACCACCATACTCTATGGCCAAGTTGCAGTTGTTTTGGCACCTCAAACCGCACAAAACCTCCATGGCATCACCAGCAAGGGTTTTCCAGCCATCAAAGAGCTTCTTGCTGGTGTGTGAATTCACCTTGCTCCCGAGCAGCAGCCCTCACCCCGCTCCAGATTTACCCACGTTACCTGGAACGGGGGGACAAGTGGAGCAGGACTGAAAGCAGCATTTTTGCTGGATCAGAACTGAAAATCTGCCTGTTCTCCTGGGAATATTTTTGAATGCTTTTTCTTCAATGTAGGGCAATATATTCTTTTATTTTTTGACGGTTGCATTGTATTTCTTTAGCTGGGGAGGGGCGAAATCTGTCCCATTACAGTCGTGTACTTGAGTGAAAACCTGCACTGTGACAAAATACAATCCACTTTTTCTACACACGTCATAAACAGCTTGGCTCTCCTCATAAAATATTAAACCCTGGATCCCTCTAAGTAGCAAGACTTGGAGTAGCCCTAAGCATGTCAAACATGGCATTGGAAATGCTACATTTTTAAAGCAAGGCAACGCGGTTAACTGATGGATGGTAATATTTAGTCTAAAAACCTTTGAACAGTTTTTAAGTCTTTAAACCATTAACTACTTGACGACTTAATAGCTCTAAAATGACCATTAAAATTTAAAGTGGGCTTTTTAAGAACTAGTCAATAAATAAAATAATATGAGAATACTGCACTGCTTTTCTGTTTAACCCTACAATGAACAAATTGCTTCTACTTAAACTAACTGCAATATTCCCACCGGGTTCAAAGTAATTTCACATATTAGCTGGTGACTTGGACAACTGCCATACCAGAGCGGATCTTTAAGCTGACAAATTAATAAACCAGGTAAGATGGGCAAACAACCCTGACCTGTGACCTGTGACCTTCACTTTCCAGGTATACCAAGGGCAAGGTTTGAGCTCCTGCTGCTGAGCACTCATCGGGCAGAGCAAAGCCCAACCCCTCGTCAATATAAACCACTGGTAACACATTTATCTTAATTTCTTTCTCAAACTCTTGTTTTCTGCTTACTTATATTCCTCTGGAAATTATGCTCATAGCCACAGGTGGCATAATTAATTACGCAGACTATTATTGCACACGACATACCTATTTCTTACATTTAACCACCAGAGCAAGCTGTTTAGCAATGACAAATGGGAATACATGGTTCCCGTGCTCTGCTTCTAGTTAAGGCCAGAATCACAGGAAACAGGCTGGTTTTGTTGAGCAGAATCTTGCAGAGATGTTTTCTATCCACCATCTCACAGCAGATTCCTCACAATGTTCTTTTTTTCACACAATTTCCCAGTATCAGCTTATGAGCATTTCTTAACCTCTTGATACATCCCACAACCCGAGGCAGCCAGAAGGCCAACATCCATTTAAGCATCTTTAGGCAGCTGTACATGATATCCACCAACACATCCCTCACCTGAAATGCTTGCCCTGATGCCACTGGATCAAATGACGAACATCACAGTTCAGAGCTAAGGGGGACAATTCAAAGCAAATAGGGTTTGGGAAAGAGACTGTGTAAGGAATCACTCCAGCCAGAATGGTCAAGGTAGGTTGAGTCTCTCGAGAGAAACAGCAAGTCTTGTTAGCAGCAAGTTGGAGGTCAACCGATAGCCTTGTAAGGAGACAAAAAAAATAATGGGAATCTCTTTGTTTAAAGGTGGTATTAGAGCAAAAAGCTCTGAGGAGCACTGAAACAGGACCTCTGGCATACCGACGCACCATGCTGAGATCAGAACGGTATTTCTGTCTCAACGTATTTGTTTTACAGTCTCTATCACACAGGCCTGGGAGCAGAATGTTACGCTGAAGCTCACCAGAACTGCTTTGTCGGCGAAGGCTTCATCGTCGAACAGGGAGAAACAGGCAGATGACCTATTGACTACCCAGATCAATTCCTTTTGTTATCCTGGCCCATGAAACTCTGCCAAATTTTAGCACCAGTAAAATCATCTGAAATTCCCTTTTAAGAAGAGGATGAGGTTTCCAGCTCTTTAAAACAGCCTGCTCTGATAGCAAGTAATGGAAAGACACTGCTGAAAGAAACACTGTAGTGAAAGGCCAAGAAAAGTTCTGTTTGCAGGAAAGTGGAGTTAAAAGGCTTGCCTCGGTAACTGTAATCAAACAGCCAGATTAAAGGCAGTGCTGGATTTCCTGAAGCCCACAGAAATTCTCAGGAAGGCCCCGCTCACGCCCTGGGAAGGCAATGATTCAGTGGCTGCTCTTTCTGTTTGAAAAGCTTTCCTATTTCTCCCTCCATTTTATTCGTATCACACTGAAGATGAAAGACTTGGCGACTGTCACATGCCCGGTACCTCCTGCAGCACGGAGTGCATCAGAGTGTAGAGAAAATGAGCTCCCTAACATAGGAGGAAAATAAAGCTGGGAGGACTAGTGAGATACTGCCAACATTACAGAGCAATGGTGGAGAATCGCAGCCCCATCTCAAGTAAGTAACGGGACCAGCTTTGCATGAGGACAAACCTCGGATGTATTTTATAGTGCTTTGAACTGCTGGAAAGAGAAGGAGACGGCGGCATTATCTGAATAAGGAACATATCTAGAGCTATATATACACAAACATATAGACATCAAAATATTTACAGCTGTAAGCTTTCGTAAATCACTGCACTGCCTTGAGTCTGCAAAACATTTCTGGTGATTTCAACAACTAATTAACTGGGTTTTTTTTTTTTCCCCCTCATTCTCCTAGTTCTTTATTCACTATAAAAATGACGGTCGTAACTCCTATAAAATGTTGATTTGCTTCAAGACACTTAGTAAATTTACCACCAACACTTCCAAAGCAAGATTAAGGAACGCCCTACCAACCTGTTCCTAGTTTATAAATAAATTCTACTTCCTGACACAGAAATTAAATGTGTTGTTTGGGTAAGGTGGTGAACTGCAGCCAGACTTATGTTTTATGTAAATTTATGACAAACAGGCTAATAAGCATTCTTTATTTTTTTTATTATGTTTTTGAAGATACCTCACCGATTTTGCCTTTGCATTTGCTAATTCCCTACATTTGTCAAGTTCCGTTTTTCTGTATGAACAATATACCGTGTAGAAGAATACTTTGAGCCCTCCTCTGCAAATAAATCTGATGTACACATCCTTCTTAACTATTAGTTGATTTCTTTTTGATCGGTCAGTTCCTAAAACTGAACCCTAAACAACCTTTCACTTTTCACAGCGAAGTTTTTTACTTCCTCGAGACGTTAATCTGACAACTACAGCCCCATTTCGGTTGAAATGGTAAATGCTGCTTCAGTGCTTGCTGCTGTCCATGGGTGCTTATTATGGGTGTCAAGGTTTGCTCTTGTTTCAGAATTGGGAGTTGGAGGCTGCATCCTGCCCATTATATTTCATTATCATCATAGGGTCACCTACTCCTCCTGCCTATTACAATGATGGATTGTACCTCATACTATGTTTGTAGATTTTTCATGTAGACATCATTTTCTTATTATGGTTCGCATTGTGCTTAGCACCGTAGGACTCTGCCCCAGTATGGCAGAAGAAAACTGTAAGCATAAAATACTAGTAGTAATTATCAGTAGAGAATAATTAGATGAACAAGGCTGTGACCTCCCAGTGACAAATCACAATAAAACACCGGTACATAAAGCACTCAGGATTCTTAAAACCATCAGCACCAGCAGAAGCCGTGCTGGTGACAGAGACAAGGCAAGAAGGCACAGACAGAAATACTGTAATGCTCTCCAGGAGCATTTCCAGCCGCTGCAGACATCTGTCTGTGCTCCTCTTTAAAGGAGAAAGACAGGCTCACCTGGAAGGTGGTGAATCATCCACAGAAGGAGCATCTCTGTCTGCACCAACTACACAGGACACCTGGAGAGAACAGGCTTCTGACTTAGTCACCTCATTTGGAGACCAACACTAAGGAATTTAAGCACTCCCCTCTGATAAACGGTAAATGGGGCACGGACCGCATGACGGGAGCTTCATTAAGGAAGGTTTGCTTTATGACACTAAACCTGTAATGTTTTACTCTGAACTTCCTTCTCTTAGATGATGAGATATCTCAGTATTATTAGAGAGGTTCCTTAGTGATTCAGAGAAGGACACATGAAGAAGCAGCGCGCACCTTGCAGAGCACTTAATGCAGCACATTAGAATCAGAGACATTCAGAAACAGAAGCTTTTCAGACAGGCGATAAGCCACAGCAGCCACCCAGAGTTCTGCCCAGATTCGCTGGTGATGTCAATCAACACAGCTCCACTGATTACAATCACAGTTAAATATTAGACTTGAACTGAGAATCCATCTCATGGTTTCTTTTGTTCAGAGGTCTCTATATACTTATTTCTCATTTTTCAGTCAGGCAACATGAAAACACTAATAGAAAAGAAGCATCCCCATGAAGGTGATAATGAGATGGTAAATCTAGCGATTCTCCTGGTGTTCCTGTAAGCAATACAAAAGGAGCTGTTTGAAGTAGAGGTTTCCACCAGAAACGCAGAGGGTAGTATTTTAAATACTGCGTTTATTCAATAAAAATATTTCAGTGAAGTTGCACAGGCTACATTCCTCTCACATCCTTTGGGTAATGAGTCACAATCACAGCCAGGAACGCCAGGATCATGCTGCATCCGCTCTAGGAGCAGAAGGTGTGGGGGGTTTGACTCCTGTAGTTCACATCTCGGGGCCAGAGGACAAACGTGGCCGTGCCACCGCAAACCAGCTCGCTCCATTTCATCCTGGATATATATTTAGCACTTCCTCTTTTCCTTGTAACACCTAGCAAGGACCTATTTATTTGATATGCAGCTCAGTGCTTTAGCAACTTTCACTTTGCCATTATTGATGGAATCTGCATCCTTACTAATGCTTGGAATGGGAAATTATCAAAAATACCATTAAAAATATTAATGATTCTGTCACTAAATGGCACATTTTTAATGGCACCTAGCGTATTAAACCAAGTATGCTGTGAGAGAAATGGATATTTATTGAAAAGTACATTTAGTTTGCAAAGCTTGGGTATTGTCCAGCACGACTGGCTGTACGCATTAAGCAAATCCCTGTCCGTAGATTACAACACAATTTCCCCTCATTAGTGTAAAGTGAGTGACATGTTGAACTTTTGTGGGAAGACATATTACAAGAAATAAGAGAAGCTGGTGTCTGGAAGCTAACTGCTGGGTCATTACTGCGAGAGTGCCGTGCGATAACTCAACAGCAGTTATGAAAACTGACCTACGAGAGCATCCAGGGGAACAGTTCCTTCCTGCTCATTACACCACAAACTGATAGCCAGATACGCTCCCTCACGGACATACTTTTCTATTCCATGGAAGACAGAGAAGGTAGTAATAAACTTCTCTCCAGAGGTAGAAAAAATACCTCCCTTTACCAACACAGCTCCTGATGATGGGGAAGAGGTGGATTTGTACTAGCCTGAGACTGCCTAAGTCTGCGGGCTCTGCTTTTGGTAGCAGCAGATGGTTTGCTCGATTCCAGTGCCTCCAAGGCATCATTCCCTTCATCAGCTGGATAGAGGGAAAAAACTTTCTCTCCCTACACCCTCCTTTCAAAAATCTCATCCTTGGAGTGCTGTGTGGGAAGGATGGCTGATACTCCACTGCTTTCCCAGAGCTCCCGAGCTGCTATAACTCAGCTGAGCACCATCCACTGAAACAATCGTTTGTTTATATTAAATCTTACTTCAAACATGATAATGGTATCATCTTATATTTATACGGTGCTAGTCATCCCAGAGGATCCCCAAATGTTTCAGCTACTTATGGGCAGCAGCTGTTTAATAGTGGATAGTATGAGTGCACAGCAGTGCAGGGCAGAAGCAGAGAAGAGCTTTGCATCCAGCAGAAACTACAGGGGGAATTTAGGCAGGTGAAACAGAATTACCCAAACTGCAATTTAGCCAAGATGCCTGGGGCTAACATCTCCCTGCTTGCAAAATGTTGCCCTTAACAATTCAGAGGGCATTCATCTGTTGACAAATAGAGAGAAATGTCTTTGGATATTCATGCAGCTTGCTCAACTCAAAAACAAATTGAAAATTAAAATAAAACCTGTTCCACATTCTTCATTCATTAAAACTGCGTTTGTGCCACGTTATTTCTGGGCATATTAGCATCTGCTGGGAAGAGCTCATTAAATGACCATTAGCCTGGTCTTCTTTCCTTCTAAGACAGTGCAGAAGCTGAAAGTCTGTCCTTCCTTCGTGGCACCACACGCGTAAATGGCAACAAGACAGAATTTCATTTTGGCAAGAAAGATAACAGGAAAAGTTTTTTTTTTGTTGGAAGCAACGGTGAAATAGAAGGAAGAAAGTGCAGGAAAAAAGGTTGCTGAATCGCAAGCTCAGGAATGAGTGCTACCACAACCATTGAGGAATGACTGCTGTCACTCAGCAAAAAACACAGGGAGTACCTTGGCCACTGATCCATAGAGACTTGTCTCACATTCATGGAGATCTGGTCCATCAGCGAGTCAAAAGATAACTTATGGTGTTGGAATGGCTCTTAGAGCAAGGGTGATAGAAGAAACAATGTACAGCCCCAGAGCTTTCCCAGACGCCTGGTAACCAGAAAGACATCTGAAGCAAACTAGAAGTGGCTGTGGAACTGACATGCAGAGCCAGTCCTCTACAGGAGGAGAAAGTTGTGGGAATGGTTAAGTTGAGGAGAGAATGAGAAAGAATCAGATTTGTCATGGGAAGCACCAAAACCCAAAGCAATTCTCAGGTTCCCATGGTTTCCACACTACAGATCAGCTCTGAGACAACCCAGAGATGACACATTTACATTGCTTTGCTTTTCTTTTTAAAACAAATTACTTCTCACTCCTACCAGCAGAGCAGAAAACATGAGAGCTGGAGTTAACAGTCACAAAAGTAATATTGCAACTGCAGAAATGAAAAGATGGGAAGAACCTTGCACTCCAAGAAATAAATAAAACAAAGTGAGGTCTAAAAATTGTATTTGGGGATTTTTATTCTACGGAAAGCTTTTCTAGTAGACAGAGTGCATCAGGGCATTGGTTTTATGGCTTGTGTAAACATCATTGCCTCACGTCTTCTCCCTCTTGCTCTCTTACGCACTTCTCGATTGACCAGGAATATTTATTAATAAAGGAGCAAGAGAAATTGTCATACAGCACTAGGGCACTACAGTTATCTCCCTTGTTACCACATCTGTGACATTCTTTCAAAAAATCTCATTCGGATCACAGTTCAAAATAGTTAGTGGTTGGCAGTCACGGAATAATCCAGCAACTGTCCTCATGACCACTAAGTAAAATTTGCAGATTTACCAGGCCAGGAGATTATCTCTTTTCCTGGAGGTATGGCTGTTTGGTGCTTTAAGCTTCATTTCTCAAGGGAACAACATCTAAGAATCTCTATGTCTATGTGTCATCCTTACCCACTCCCTTCCAGGTAACTTCAGCAGCTTTCAGCCCACTTCAGCTGAATTTGTCAGAAAGAGAGTGATTTCAAGAACTTTGTTTTTTCAGCAAGTTCCAGAAAAACCAGGCAGCTGGGGAGAAACTGGATGAGTAATTCCACCGAGGAAAGCCACAGAGCAAGCTCAGCTCCTACTATATTCCCAGCAACCCCTCGGGGACAGAATCCCCATGAACACTCAGCCACACACGGTGCTGCCGTGACAGCCCAGGCTCTGGAGAAGGCAGCTCCAAGAGATGCCCCAGCAGGAAACCAGGCTTCTGCAATTCACCTGCTTATAACTGTTTGCTAATCTTCTCTGTCACAACTGCTCCGGCCAAATAGGTTTTGGAATCTTCCCAACGATACTGTGTGTCAGTGAGCTCCACAGACTAATTAGACACTGCAGAAAAGCTTTTCCTTTGGGGTGCCTTCAGTTTCACTATCCCCCCCCTTCCTTGCAACCCAGAAGGAATTATATAGTCTACATCTCAGACAGTAATTACTATCACCTTCTCCTCTTAATTGATCTGGCTCCAGCGAGCAATAGGAAATTAAAATAATTAGCAGATATGCCTAGTGTTTCTAAAGTCTCACCTACACTTTGTAGTCTATTTACTCTACAATCAGCTGGGTCCATCGATTCGATGGTAATTCTGCACCATTCTGGCTCAGCGAGCTGTTTGACCAGCCAAGTTTGAAGAAGTTTCCCACCTAACACGCAAAGCCCAGCTGTGGCTGCCGCAGTCAGCAAATACTCGATCACCAGCACTAGAGCCCTTGTGAAACACCTCTTTCTGAAGCTCATTTTGGAAAAAAACCTGAGGCTTAGTGCTCTGTGGTCCCCTGGAGAGACAGGAGATTATGAGCAGGTCTTCGTGCCGCCAACATTTATACATTTGCTCCACTTTCACTGGAGACAGAGAAACACATACGTGCGAGTTGGGAAGAGAGGCTGAAGTCTTGAAGTAAAAATAGCATATTTAAGGGATTAATTTCATTTTTGTTCCTAGTGATTTCAGCATTGCATTAATTAATGTTCCATCTTGACTGCTGAGCATGGACAGATTTATTTTTTTTTAATAGGAAGAGAGAGCTCTGAGCACCATGTGGTTTTTCCCAAGCACTTGCTCCTCCAGTAGCTAAATGTGGAGATATCACTTAAAGCAAACTGTGCCCTCTCTCTGCCCTTAGCAAATAGTCAGTGATTTCTTTTTTTAATTTCTCCTTCTATGCAAAAATAATCTGCATCTATTGCCCTCCTTTCAAGAAACAGAGAAAATCCAGAGCCCAGCAAAGTTCAGTCTCTCCCCCCCATACTCTGTAAATTTAGTCAACAATATTAATCCACATCGAACAATTCTGCAGAGTACAACAACAAGCTGGTTACACAGACAGGGATGCATTTGGAATTTAAATGAGTTCCTGTTATTCTCATTCTCTTGAAGCCTGCACAGTGCTGAAGAACCCTGTCTAATGTCTCTTAAACAGTGAAAAAAAAAATCAAATTAAAATATTTTTAACTATTCTGCTGGTACTATTGTCTGTTCTCCTGAAGGAGAGAGTTTCTTGATTCACACCCCCCTCCAATTAATGGCAGTCATCAAAGATACACATTACCCTCGTTGTCTTGACAATGCTTTATGATTAAAAGACTCCAATACCTCCAACTTACCATGCATTTAAAAATATAATGAAAACAAAGAATAATTTAGTACTCTGCAAGTTTGTTGTTTCTTCATTCCTTCTACTTTAAAATTCTTTTATTAACATGATTTATTATTTCTGTTGCAATACTACTGACGGGGCCAACTCATATACTCATTGCGCTAGGAGCTATACAAACAATAAAAATAACGACAGTGTATGCTACTTATTTAACCTGCATTCACACAATATATTCTCCTACTCTCAACTCAAAATATTGTCTAATGGTTGGGCTAAGGATTATCAGGGAAACTTGGATATTTGCGCATATTTCTTCAAGGTGAATCAGGCCACAGCCTGCTCTTCCTGCGCAACATTCACTGGATTAAAACATTATTCCCTTGTTCCATTTTCTCCAACACATCAAGGGATTATTGGAAGCAAGAAAAGGAAATCTTGGCTACCTTTCAAAGTAGGCTCCTGTCCATTTGTGTCCTCTTGAACAGTACCAGGGTTGCATAAGTTAATGTGGACTGTACTCCTCTACTTCTGGCTTCAAAGCATCTCTTCCACCAAAGCGCTCATTAGGGAACTCTCCAACCCATCACCAATAACTTCTATTCCTTGCCCTCTTCTATTGCTGAATATAACCTGAAGTTCCAGCCTGCTGTCTCTAACGTTCAGGAAAGCCTTTTTACTCCTCTATATGAACTGGACACATGAAGAAGTATGTCACCGGACAAGCATAAATGCTCGGTGCCTGCAGATTCCTTTTTGCTGGGTCAGTAACAGAAATGAAGGCTGAGATTGAAATGGAAGTTTGAATACTGACTGTATGAAATGCAACTAGCTCTCCTGATGAAGATAAATTCCACCATTAGAGTCCCTTGCCTGAGACAAAACCCTGCTTTTAACTCTGGCCCTGCAACACTGTACCCCAAAAGAAAAACCCTAACGTAACTTAGAGTGGACATTTTCACTGAGTCCTATTTGTATGCTGAATTGACCATGACGAATGTGTTTGTTTGCTTTCCAAGGCCTAAATATTAAATACTATTTTCCCTGAAATCTTTGCTTGGGAAAGAATCTCTTGCTCTCATTTGAGCAAAAAAAATTCTTCATCTTTTCTCCTGGGCTCTTGGAGCTCCTTTATGCATTTTATTGTAAAGAAAGAAGGAAGAATTATGGTAATTTAATGTTTATTCTTCTTTGTGAACCACTCTCAGCTCTTCTGTATAAATAACTAAATGCTCTTATTAGTCCTAACATACTGAGAAACACACTCTATTCGAGACTGTCTCAGTGTGAAATCTATGGAAAAATCAACTTCTGTCTCTTGCCCTCATTTTTCCAAAAGAAGTTTGATATTTGCCTCTATTTTTTTCTTACCTGCTGTTCCGACAGCAGCATCCCCCCAGGTATCAAGAACAGGGAAGGACCGTGCTCTTACTGGGACAGCAATTTTCTATTTTATGATCAAGCTATTCAGCCCTTAACTTATTCCAACAGCGTGTGTCTATCAGCACACAGAATCTTTTCCGCAGGCTCCACCACGCTGGGACGGACGCCGAAAGAACAAGCAGCAGCACCAGGAGCACTGATGCCACTATTCCCAGGAAATACTGCTAGAGATGTTCCCAGGACAAAGCATCATGAATGGCAAAACCTTTAACAGAGCCCTGGGATGTTCACATCACGTGGCCGTACCCGTGACAGTGGGGCAGGCAGCATGATGAGCACTGCCCTAACACCCCACATTCCTCTTCTTTTAATTGAAATGAAAGACTCGGGAAAGATTGTAATTCTAGGGAGAACTTCACATCTCCAAAGTACCTGTGATAGTACATCAAACTGCATTTTTATTCCCACCCAAGTCTGAAATTTCCATGCACTTCAGGCCAAAACAATTTTAAGAGAGCAGAAGGACATTCAGGCTGCTTGTGAAGTCAGGGAAGAGAAAAATGGCTGTTCAGATTTTGAACGGACTGAACTGCCCGGTGGAAATACCTCTCACTTCTCACTAACGAGGTAGAAAGCTGAGAAGCAACTGTGTGCTCCTTACTCAGGTGAAGGAGAACATGAAAATTAAGTACAGCATCTGCTTCAGCATCGGCTCTAGAGAACTCAGCAAAGAGGAGCAGAGATCAAGCCAACCTGAATTGCAGCATCGGCTCTGAACGTGCCTTTTTGCCTTGGGGAAACGACGGATCCTCTCCTGCCATTTTTTTGCCATCTGAAAAATGATGGTGGTACTATTAATTACGTACCTGAGACAGTTATGCTGAGGTACAGATTTTATCCCCGCAGTATGGCACATTTCTGTAGAACTATAAAAGCAGAAATGTTTGAGCTTTTATAATCTTTTCCACACTACAGCTGTAATTGTAAGCACCCAGAGCTCAAATTGGCAACTATTTGTTCTTTATTCTCATATTGATTTCAATAGGACTTCTGAGCACAGAGTGTTTTCAGGAGCAGTTTACATGCATAGGTCTTGGAGTAGAACATCGTCACTGAATAGAAATAAATACATGGTAAAGAATAACAGCTGCAGAACACAAGGAGATATTCTACGTCAGAAGCAAAAATCCGCAACCTCAAAAGAAGAAAACAGTTCAGGAAAACTTGTTTTCTTCTCTGAAGTATGGAGATCAGCAGATATGAAACACAAATACATAATATTATACATGTATCTCTGTAAACACATAATTTTCTGTCTTTTAAAAATCGTTCAAAATGGTAAGGAAGACTACACAAGTGACTTGTTGATTGCACTGTGAATCTAAGAACTCTCAAATTATTGCTGCCATATATTCATAATTTCAGAAGCTAAGTTGTTCAAAAAAAACCCAAATACTGACAGTAGTAATTGGATCTTTCAAGTTATTTTTCCCCTCTTGGTACAATAACTGCTGTGTGCGCTAATATTCCTTTTCTATTTGGCTTGTTGTTTTTTGTTTTTGGTTTTTTTTTTTTTTACAAATGCAAATATTGATGATGCAAACTGTAGGAACAGAAATTATTTTTCAGCAAAGGACATAAACATTAGGAAAAGAAAAGAGAAAAGCTGGGCTCAGGTAGCATATGCTGAGACTTCATCAAATTTTAAGAAATTTTCCATGTATTTGAGGTGGGAAGTTTGTGCAAAGACCCTCTCACCATTGCTAAGGACAAGATCCTCACCATTGCTGAGGACAAGATCTCACCATTGCTGAGGACAAGATCTCACCATTGCTGAGGACAAGACCCTCTCACCATTGCTGAGCCACACTGCTGTGGCTTGGCTCTGTCTAATCCTCCACCCGTCGAACCTGGGAGCAGCTCAGCTATAAGCTCTCGCCAGTACACCTAGTTATGAGGGATCCCTCCGGGCTCAATGACCAGGGCCAACAGTGCTTTAACGTCAACTGTGGCCCACAGTTCTCGCAAGGCCAACAGGCAGCATGGAGAAGTCTTCCTCAGACGCGCTTCAGCCCCTTTGGCTTTGGAGCACGTAGGTATTTTTGGAAGTCAAGGCACTACTCAGCACTAGTGGGAATTCAGGGATAATGAGGGATACTCGCTGTCAGGCAAAGGGTTATTTAATATATGCCCACAGTAAGGAATATCCACCTTACTTCCTCAGTCAACAGAAGATGTTCCTTCGCTTCCCTGCAGATCAGTTCTCAATACAAAACTTGCATGAGGAAAGGTGGCAGCATGTTTCCTTCTGATGTTAAGAAGAATAAGCTCCGAATTCTCCTTTTGTGTGGTATGTTCCTTTAGAGACATGTGACTGCAATAAAGCTTTTTAAAGGGGCATCATTCTGTGTAGCACAGAAAGGAGGATTTGTATTGATGTTTAGAAGAAGGAGCTACAGAAAAGCTCCTACAACCGGGCTTCTGCCTGACAAAGTTAAATGCTCAAATCTTATAAAGAAGGCAGTTCCTCAAGGGTGTCTCTGAGACCAGATCACAGAAAGGGTGAATGCCATCAACTCCTTGTCTTCGTGCTGATCAAATGCAACTTGTGCAGAAGGGGCTGGATGAACCTCAAGTGCACAGCTGCTTGGTTTACAGTTTCGTTTTTTACATTCTGAACGTTTATGTGATCTAATTAGCCATTTTATGTCACAAAAATACATTTTGGCACTGTTGGACTTGGAATGACTCAAATGCAAGTGGTTTGCCCACGATGGAGGCAGACGAGCGCATGGAAAACAAGCGTTATGCTTCAGTTTCAGAGACATTACGATGGGGAAGCAGAGCTAAGCTACACTTGCATGGGGATGGCTTCACTGATTTGAAACTTTCACTTGTTATACATTTGTTTAAATCTAGTGAAGAAAAATCAGCGGCAACACCTGGCAGGAGTACCTAAGTATTATTCAGTCTTAATGAAAAGGCTAAGAAAGCAAGAGGCAGGAACAGCACTGTGTATTCACCCCTGTGCTCCCAGGGTATCTGCACCACTGACCCTCCAGCCCCACCACAACTGAGCAGCAGCACGGGGGACACCAGGGGACTTTATCACGGAGCCATCCTGCTCCCAAAGCCCTCGAGTTTCTCATCGCACACCACTTGCCCTCTCCTGTAGCAGCTCCTCTGCCTCTGATTTTATCTGGTTCCCCAAGAGCGTGGATTATGTGACTACTCATACCCAGCACCAGCACTGTTCAAGGGGTTATCCGAGGTGTGGGTTTTGCCAGAGAAAACACAGCAATTAGCTTCCTGTATCGGTGGTTATTCGGCAGCACAGACACCCCAGGGAAGACATCCTGGCCATTAATATATCCAAGATATCTGGGTAAACAAAAACATACCATCTCCGGAGCCAAATGTCAGTCAGTCACTTTTAAGAAGTCTTGAGATAAAATATCTACCTGTGCTTGGAGCGCTGACACTGGCCTACACCCTACTTGACCCAAAACAACACTTACGCAGGACCCAAGATGCTGCTTCTGCATAACTTTCATCTGAGAAAAACTTTTATTGTGGCCAGTGGACAAAAATACGGCCTTCCTCCCCATCTGATCCTTGTATCATGAAGGAAAAAACACACAAATTAAAATGCCTGAATTGAGACACTACCAGCAGATCAAAAAACAAGACAAAGTTCTCTTGTTAACATCTTACTCACTGTTTTCACACCACCGTTTGTAGTAACAGCAAAGTATTAAAGCATAAATTAGCCATAGAACAATTGCATACTTAAAATATACACTCTACTGGGTCCTTCCCTATAATCTAAAGTCCTGGATTCATCATGATGGGATAGAAGGTAACAGGGAAGGGGTGAAGCTTCCCAGTTGTCTTCATTCAAAACCCCATACCCTGCCAACCAACAGGCCAGGTGTCCTCTGGCTGTGAAGCCCCACCAGGGACACAGAATAACTAGCGCTTACCACTATCACTTCATTGTCTTAAAACTGTAATTTGAGTAACCTGAGGATAATCATTACACTACAGAGCATACTGAAAATGTTAGAGCAATAAGCACTTTAAAGGATTTGTGAATGCAAACATGTCTAATCTACACACTTAGGAAGAAAACCTCAACCTCTTGCTGCTTGTCCTTGCTTTAATCCAACTCACAGGAAATGTCATCTAGCTTCAACTGACAGTGACTGATAACAAAGATAAAATACCTTTTATCGCTGTTTAGAATACGAACATCCCTTGCTGATGCATGAAGTTGCATTTGCTTCTCTTAAACTGCTGATGGATTTTTTTTTTTTTTTTCATTAAAAGAGTACAACTTACTGTGTATCTGATCGTTTGCAGCAATATGGTTGCATCCCAACCTGGATCAGGCTCACCGTGCTTGACAGCGGACCCGTATGAGGTGAAAGACAGCCCTTACAAAACAATTGGCTGATTATGGGGAAACAGCACCGTTTTACAGTAAAAAAACCACCATGGCACAGAAAATAAATGATGGAGCTGTCAAAAAAATAAAAACCTATGCACTTAAACATGCAGATGAGAAAAGGGATCAGATCTTCTCCTATCATTTGACGTGCTTTTAGAAGACACTTGCCCAATCACTGTGCTGGTCCCCAAGTCTCAATTTCCTTGAAAAACACATCAAATGCATGTTCACTAAGTACCACCTTCTAGGACCAAACCTCAAACACTCTTCTGATCACTAATTTACATATTAACCATTTATGCAGGAGTAATTAAGAAAAGCATAACGGCACATGAATGCTGGCATATGGAAGCGTACGTGCAACATCCATGGTCCACATTTATTATGAGATGGTGGTGATGTGCTAGAACGGTTTTCACACTATTATTTGCTCTGCACTAAAACCTCTCTAGACCAAGGAGGTTCTCATTCTCCCGAGTCATTAAATCCCACAGATTTCTCATGCTTTACAAGGTTTAACCATCAATTCATATTTCCTTGCTCTCTTTTATTGCTAAATTTGACAAAACTTTCAGAAAGACAATGCAAACAAGCACCTTTTTCAGAGATCAAGGATACTTACAGTATCGAATGAATACATTTTGAGTGAAGATCAGAAGAGTTACACATGCCAGGGAAGCTTGCTGAACTCATTATGTTCTTCAGATGAGCACTCTAAGTGGTGATGGGTTACCTCACGCTTACCTCACTCTCCTTTCATGACTGACTGCTGGAAAAGAGCTGCAGAATGGAGCCAACTTCCCAGCAGAGACAGGACATTAAACATGCAATTAATTGCATGTGATGATGTGCCAGACATTCGACAGTCAGTTCTGGCCCGTATCAATTCCAGTCACTAGCTGGACTCTTGCCCCATGTTTGGTAAGGGTAATTTCAGCAGTGAGTCCCATATATACTCCTTGTGCCACAGTACGTGTTTAAATTGAAGGATGCAGCAATGCCTGCTCCCATAAACGCGCTACCAGTGACATCGCATGAAGATCTGCTCTGTTATCATCTAGGATAGACACACAATCAATTGCCTTGATTTACTAAGCTTTTCTACTTTCTAAATGAGTTGCAACACACCCCACAATTTCCAGCCCAGAAACCTCAATTATTTACTCCATTAAATCAGAAGGAGAAACACAGGCTGCTGGTGGGAGCATGTTCTGTTTCTTATATGCAATTCTGTGACAGCAAAACACACCGTAAAAATGCATTTGCTGTTTTAGCTGACATAGAACACAATATTCTGAAAGAAAATATTAGCCTTGCCGCTGCTACAGCTAGTGATATGTCCCCTCGAATTTAGTACGTGCAATAGGCTAGAGGATAAAAACATCCCAAAGATACCACAAGAATTTATAAGTCAATGATCTGCTTATGAGGAATGGAGACTGCTGATGCAAGCTGCAGTCTTACTGATAAAAAAATGGATTTCCCATAGCATTGCCGATAGCGCTGGGAACTAATTGGCCTGAGTTTACTCCTGCTGACTATCCTGTGTTCATTTTGGCTTGCTCTGGAGGACCCAATCAATCACAAGCCCAAGCTGCAACTGACCCGTAGGCAGCCACAATTAAAACTCAGCTCCTACTTACTTAAAGGTAGAGAGTGAATTTAACCTGATCTAAGTAAGAGAGCCTGAAATGTTTCACTTGCAGTCCCTAAGATGTTCTATCACTTTAGACAACCCTTTTCCTTTTAAGCAGTGTTTTTCATTGCCCACAACCTTGAGGAAAGCTCACACGCCATTACCACAGTTCCTCTCCCAGATGCAGGGCAGATAGGGCCGGATGCCACGGCAGCTCAGGATCCTGAGGATCAGACCCAGGGTTCTTAAGGAACTCACTGACTTGCTTTAATGAATACTCTATCTAAAACTAATTATGTGCTTGCACTCACAGCACTTTTCTGGGCATTTGACAATTTATTTGCCTATGTGCTACAGAAAAGCAATCCGCAAGAAAAAAATGCTCTTGGAACAAGCCATGGGTTGGAATACATTTAGAAGCAGGTCAGGCACATCCTTGGAAATGTAGACACAAGCACACTTGGATTGTGAATCTGTTTCTACCCAGGTGCTTCCTGAAGAGACACATTTTACAGAGCTTTATAAAGATGGGGGACAGGGAGGTGGCAGAGGAAGAAGAGGCAATCCCGGCAACATGCATAGCACTTCATCCAGAACACACCAGGGGATATAAACTTCCAGCTATTGCAGAGCTTTCACATCTATGCTTCCAAGTGCTTCTTCTGGGACACAACAACTACAGCTGCATATCATGTCTTGCTACAGGGTGAGCCCAGCCTCTAGCCTCCTATCTCACTCTCTCCCTGCCGAGAAACTAGCATTTGTTTATCTCACTAAGTCACAATCTACACCTCACTCTTCTCAGACGGTGTAATTTCATTTTTAGGAATTCACAGCAGGATTAAACACAGCGCAGTGGTTTCTAAATCTACTGTACATACATGAGACAAACTGAACTGCTTTAGTATCACTACTGCCTCTAGACAAAAACTGTACTTAAAACTGCAGGTCATAGGGAAGTCAAAAGCCGTCACACAGAACAGAAGCCCATTAACAAATAAAAAAAATCTCACCACGGCCTCTATTTACTAGCTCTGTATTTTCAGAGGCCTCATGAAAAAAAAAAAAATTTAATGGATGCTGAATTTAAAAACTTTGTCCACTTATACTCAGCCAGGTACCCCCAAAATCTCTTGCCTTCTGAAATATTTTTTCAGACTGTGCAGTTTTATCATCCAGAAAGTAGCAACTGGTTTTCTCAAAATGAATGAATTAAGGACAAGCAAGTCGTGTTTCAAGCTGTTCACATTTTTGGCCAGCTTCAAATCTCTTTGTACATTTTTGTCTGAACCCTCTTCCCCATGTGTAGCAAGAAACATGTCTGCTCAGGTTAAAGAAAACCACCAAGCAGTCAAGAATAAACTGAAAGGTTCCTCTCTGAAACAGCAGGAATTAAAATGCTTAATGCATTTCCTTGACATAATGGATCACAGAAAACAAGCAGAATTTCAGAAAACAGAAATTGGTATTTCACTGTCAAACTAAAAAGATGCTAAAACACTGGATATACTGGCCTCTTCCCCAGTTAATAACACGCATTTTCTCCACACTGAAGTCCCTTTGTAAATGTCTAGCAAAAGATTGTTTCCTGTAAACTGCAGCAGAATTCTTAGTACCATGTGTGTGCCCACTTTTTAGATCCATTTTACAAACATGCAGCATTTCCTACTCATAAAGTTAGATGAAGAAATTAATTACCGGTTAGATACAAGACAGGACTTTAAGACCAAGTTGGATGGAGCCTTGCATAACCTGGTCTAGCGGGAGGTGTCCCTGCCCACGGCAAGGGGGTGGGAACTAGATGATCTTTACAGTCCCTTCCAAACCAAACCATTCTATGATTAAACAAAGGCTGGTCTTTTGGGACATGGGGATGGCCTGCTCCTGTGCCTTTGAGATTTCCTTCTTGAAGAATGTCCAGCCTTCCTGGACTCCTTTGCCCTTCAGAACTGCCTCCCAAGGGACTCTCTCAACCAGGCTCCTAAACAGGTCAAAATCTGCCTTCCAGAAGTCCAAGGTGGCATTTCTTCTGACCTGCCTCCTTACTGCTCCAAGAATTGAAAACTCCATCATTTCATGGTCATTATGCCGAAGATGGCCTCCAACATACACATGACCAACAAGCCCTTCTCTATTCACCAAGAACAGGTTGAGCGGGGCACCTTCTCTAGTCGCCTCACTAACCAGCTGTCAGGAAGGTCTCTTCAACACACTCCAGGAACCTCTTGGGCTGTTTCCTCTCTGCTGTATTGTATTTCCAGACATCTAGTATGTTGAAGCCCCATGAGAACAAAGCTTGTGACGGTGAGACTTCTCCCAGCTGCTTATAGAATATTTTGTCTGCCTCTTCATCCTGGCTGGGCTATCTATACGAGGCTCCCACCATGACATCTACCCTGTTGGCCTTCCCCCTCATTCCCACTCGACCATCATTAAGCTCTGCTCAGCAGCTCATTCACCAGCGACAGTGAAAAGTAAGAAAGTTCAGAAAATTTATCGGAAGAAAATCATCATCAGAACTCGCCTTTTTTAGAGATTCCTGCACGGCAGTGGAGCAAACATGAGAGCTGAATTTCTATACCTCCCGTCTTTGGACCAAGACCTGGCCCTGCCATCACACACAGTGACGATCACACCGTGCTGCTCGAGAGCAGACATCCTGTTCTTATTTCTTGCTGCTTCTCCCTGCTCGGTGCAGACAGGTCTGGTTTTATAATTGCTGGGCCCTTCAGGTCAGAGTCACCACCCTGCCATGAGGAGACGTGTGTGAGAACAGGGCAAGCCTAACAGCTTCTTAAAAATAATGCTCCATTTCCCCAGCCCTGTTGCCCTTTCCCATTAATGGGATTCTGCTTTATTCCACTGTTCTTTGTGCTTAAATCCCTTGGGCTCCTCAGGCATTGGCTGCTAAATTATAAAATGATTTTGAGAGGTTTGGTTAGATGCACCACCTTGTTACATGATAGCTTTTTATAGGTATCATATGGGAAATGCCAGTCCCTGAGGATGCCGCTCTCCCCATCCCTACCCTTGGTTCTTTCAGACTATAGGCTTTTAAGCAGTACTTGCCCAGAAAAAATGGCTTTTTTTCTTCTTCTTGTTTTAAGTTTATTAATACTGTCACATCAAATCTCAATGCAAAGTGATGCAAAATGTCATACACTAAAAATAATGTGTTGGAAATGGGTCAGTACTGAAATACTCGCACTGTTTACAAACCAGTTTTTTACTTCCTCCAGTTTCAAGCTCTTTTAACCCAATTCTCAAGTATACCGACACAATGGGGAGTTAAATTCTGATGAATTTTAGGAGAAATACAGACAGAACTGAGTATTTAGGTCACTGTTAGTGAAGTTATTTTGAGGAGGTTTCATCATTTTCGTGTAAAATAATGAAAATGCTTGCTTTTGACTTCACCACTCCAGCCATTATGGTTCCATACAAGGGGCTAAGGTTCCCACTAGGTACCTACAGTGAGAAAAGAGACAGGAAGAGCATGTGTGAAAGACCACTATTTAGTAATTTAGGCTGGAAGGGACCTTGGGAGGTCATCTGGAACAACCTGCCACCCAAACTGGGGAGTGGGGGGGAAAGAAGAAAGATGGATTTTAAATTTTAACAAACTCGGAAGACATATAGAGAAAGGAAGATGGTAAAGATGGCTTGAGAGACCAAGAGAACTCTTTCAAAGCTTCACCAGGTAAGCAACCAACTGACAGAATAGACACAAAGACAAGTAGGGGTGGAGCTCACTAGCTTTACACAGAGAACAAACATATACATACAACAAATCGGCCGGAGGGGGATTATCAAAGGACCAGATGCATTGAGGGAAGTTTACGTAGTTAAGACAACCATGTCCTTCTGCGATGTGCTAACATACAGTAATTGGAAAGTACTTCTGCTATAAGAGACATGTGCAGTTCACAGAAATAAACAAAACTGCAGTCAACAATGTTCAAATAGCTGTCATCTTTCAACGAACATGAAGCTGGAGTATTACTCTGGAAAGTAGCTGGCTTGGACTGTGCTGGGTATGGAACAATGACACCCTCAGTTCTTCACAGCAAGGACAAATGCCCATTCCAAGTTATTTACTCCTTTACACTGCACACACACATCCTTCAAGGAATGGCTCCAATCCACCTGGCACCCAGAAACGCAGGATTCAGTGTCATAACATTTTAGAGTTTAAAGTGCAGGCACAATGTGCCAAATTGAGGTAACAGATGGGGATCCAAACACTGCTAAGTGCTACCTAGCAATGCAACATATGCAGTGCCTGGAAATCGTGACATCATCTAATGAATGGAGAAGGCTTGCACCAATATTCAAATTGCATACTTAATCAAGACAAGAACTGGAGAACAGCAGGGAACAATAGTAGCAAAGGTAAGAAAGATAACAGTGCCAGGAAGAGAAGAGAGAGCCACGCTGGTATCGCTGAGTGACAGAAGAAGTGTGGATTCTTTGCAGTCCTCATCTTTTCCCCTTTCTGCTTCAACAGCTCTTGGCAGGCGGATAGAGACAACCTGTGAGATAGTTTTGTGATGAGAATTTTGGAAGGGTAGGCTTGTATCCAAGATTTTAAGATAAAAAGCTAAGTGGACTTACAGAATACATCCATCTTCTGGAAGTTAAATATGTATCATGCAATTCGAGGGCCATCAGTTAGATTTTTTTTTTTTTAATTGTTAAGCATATAACAATTTTATGCAGTCTTTTATTCATATTATTTGGGGGGATTATGAGGAAGAGGAGAAAAACTGGGACAGAATGCTGAACACCCAGCTTGAAAATTCTGGCCTTCAGTAAGAAGATGAAAACACTTTTTACTGATACAACTTTCATTCTAAACTCATGTAATTTAATCAGATATGTTCACAGCTAGAATTGCTGCATGCTGGAAATCCTTCCTGGCAATATAGAAGCTACCACTTTACCACTCCACAGATAATTTTCTCATTACATTATATACTACAGTTAGAAAAAGCTCAGTTATATTTACAAGCGTACAGTAGAACCAGTGATCGTAAAAATATGCATAATGCATAGCTAGCTTGCCCAAGTAATTAATGTGATTATGCATGCAAAGCAGGTAAGTGCAATAATTGGGTTGCTATGCAAGCTGTGCAAGTGCATGCACAATTCTGCACACCTAATGTTTTGCGAGGTTTGCCCACTTGGGGAGATTCTGAAGTTCTGTTTTGCCATCACAGCCTAGAAAATAAAAATAAGATTATTTCCTGTGCCATAAACTGACCTAAGCGCCAAGGCTATTTTCCCAATATAATTAAATGTTAAAAGCCTTTAATTAAAGAATATCAATCAGAGTGAATCATTCCAGACCAAAGCAGGCTTACAATACAGGATGCATTGGTTGCTGAAAGTCTGCGTGAGAACAAAGCCACAAAAATGCCATTCACACCTTTTAATTGGTACATTGGAGCACTCCTTTTATTGCTCTGCCAAACCAGCAATGGTACCACTTTTCTTCTGAAGACCTTTGCAGAACCTCTAAACTTCAAGCCAAGTGTTGACGACGACAAACGACAGCCTCAGCTTCCCCCAAGTCCCACCCAGAACACAACAATCCTTTGTCCTGAAATGCCTGAAACATACCTGAGGTTTGAATTTAATTCTCTTCGATACTGTATTTCCTTCCATCTCAAGCTCTCTGATACACATTTTTATTTGTTTATGTATTTATTTGGGGGATAGAAGATATTAGTGGTTCCCTCCCTTGACATGGCTGCGTTACTGCATGCTGAGATTACACGGCGAAGGAGATGTCATGGATGGAAAGCAGAAAATGGAGCTGTGCTCCTGCCTGCTGAAGGGCAGAATAATCCCCATCTCTCACCTTCTCCCTCCCCTCTGTGCTCTGAACCACCGCTGGCCTCCCCATCAGCACAGTGATGGCTATCCATCTACTGTTGGCGTAAGAATGTATTTATGGATTGTGACCACAGAAAACTGCAGTAGGGTAAATGCAATTAGATTTACAGATAAACTCGAGGTCCCTGTAAATCTGGACTACAACAGAAATCAGAGTGAGATAGAGAGTGGGGGGAAAAAGGTTTTGTGAATTTGAAAGCCAAGATTCAGACTTAGCTCAACATTATTTACAAAGCTTTTGTTACCACTTCCTACAAACGTTCAGGTTTTGCAGCTAACACTGAGGAATAAGACAGCAGCAGATTTTGAGCTTGTAAATAATTTCCAACTGTGCATTCAATTTTAAATTTCGGTTTATACTGTGCTGGGTAATTGTGTAACAATCAAATATAGAAAAGGAAACTAAAGCACAGGATAATACAGAAATCCAGTACCACAAAATCTGACAGTAATTGCAATCCAAAAAGAATGCAAAACCCCAGAATGATGCATCAAAGACTTTTACACATAATTTCAAATATGGAATCACTAAGGATTTTGTGGTCAAATCTGTAGTAAAGAATTCTGCAAAGGAAATTGAATTATTTACTCAGCTCTGATCAAGTGAATAGAGAATGAAGTAGATGAAAATAGGTAATCAGAAATACTTCTTTTAAAGTTGCGTTCTAATAATAGAATATTGCTAAATCATAGTAATTAATATCCTCATAATGGTTAAGTTATGCATAAAGAAGCATGCCAGCTCTCCCTCCATCCCTGCAAGCACAATATGGGTTTACAGCTGGTCTCAAGAAGCAAGGGGCAGATCTCAAACCGCTTGGCTGTTCAGTTCAGATAAGTGCCCAGAAGCACGGGTTCTTATCCAAAGCTTACTCAACCTACCTGAACTTTTTGGGCCGGCAAAGCGAAGCTGGCAGTCTAGCCCGAGCAGGCATTTGCCTAACATTTCTGGCACCTACTGCTTCCAGTTGGGCTAGAGATACTGCAGGAATAATCTTTCTCTTTTGACATTTCATATTGTCGCTGTGGCAGGAAGCTGGAAGCGTGGAGACGCACAACATGCCGAATAAAAGAGAGAAACATTTAAACAATCTGAAGCAGAGTTTGCAATGAAAGCCTGGTAGCCAGGAGCGGCAGTCTGCTCTTTGTTATCCATCCATGGCATTACAATCACACAACCACATTCTTTTTTTTTTAGCCCTTTTAATCCTTAGGAGATTATCACAGGAACAAGTTGCTTCACAACGTGAAAGCTGAGGACCAAATGGTGCCTCTCACTCCAGTGTTTGAGGAGCACAGCCCATCATCCTCAAGCAGCATTGCCCAACAGATTCGATACAAACGTGGCACAGACCCTAATCTGGCTGAGAGTTACAGCACCTCGCTAGCTGAGCCCTTGCAGAAAACATTGCTGGAGCAGCTCTGCAGAAGCTCAACCTCAACCTCCCTCTGCACACTGCAGCTGTGCAGGAGTCCTGGTTCCCTTGTCATCCACAGCAACTGTGTAGTGACGTGGGGTGTAGATGCTGGCTGTGGGGACCCACTAGGGTCTCTACGCAAAGCAGAGGATGGAAGGAGTCTGCTACACTCTGGGGTCTCACTGTGCTGTGGAGAAATGGGGTTAAGATGGGACTGGGGAAGCATCATGCACCAGCTGATGGAGCTTCCTCTGGCATGGCAGGGAAGGAACACATCTCCGGAGTGACTCAGGAATTTAACTGGTGAAAAACGTAACTGCCTGTAGCAGGAAGGGGTGACCTTTTCAGCACAAAGTATGTCTGAAAAATAACAGCTTCTTGTGTAACACCAGTATTTGTGTCAGCATCTCCTATGATGAGATCAATGCACCACCCACCATTTGCAAAGCACCTGTTTACTGACCATGAGGTATATAAAAAGAACTGCTCCTCAGCTAGCCGGTGATTCCACATTAATGGCCTGATGCAGAGAAGGCTTTCAAATAGCATGTGAACAATGAAAGCTACTCCACACCTATGGACCTTCCAGGTAGTGCACAAATTATTAGGTATCCTTTATGATCAGCTAGTTGATCATGGAAGGATTGGAGGAATCATCTGAGAAGCTGAAGTAACAGTTAAAAATACATCAATGTATGAAAAAAAACCCAAATATTCAATGATTTGATTGTGCTGAGAGGACGACAGATTTTCCCCTGGAGACGGGAGACTAGATTTTCTGGCTGGGAGAGCTCTGAAGCAAGCAGCACGCATGACCAAACTGGTCGGCTGGGCAGCACGGTCCATCAGAGCGCAGGAGCCACGGCGAGCCAAGAACTCGCAAACTCTAATCCGAGATCTGTCACCATTCACTGCACAGCCTTGGGCAAGTTACTTAACCTCCTTGTGTCTCAGTTTCACCATCTGTAGGCCTGGGCTAACACTAGCTTGGCTAGCAGATAGGGGCATTCACAGGCTTAATTAAGGATAGCTGGAGTGATTAAGTTCCAGCTGCTCAGTTTGTGGCTGCAGACTCACTGCCCAGCCTCACGTCCCAGCTCTGTGGCTCTCGAGCCCGGCGCAATGCCCTCACAGGAGGACAGGGAAGGAAGGCGCTGCTACAACACAATATATGGGTCAGCATCTTCCAACTCCAGCAGCCAGCGTGCTGACTTGGCATCGCTCTCCACCGAGCCCTTGGCTGATGCACAACAGAGAAAGCCCGTCACTCCCAGCCCGTTGGAGCTGGGAACGGAGCCAGGTCATGCCTCCAGGCGAAGCTCCAACGAGAAATGAGTGGGCCATGCCTGCACACGTGGGAAACTGGAGCCAGGTACACCATGCTCTGACTGTGTGTTACAAGCAGCGATGGAAACACAAAGGCGTGAGAGTTGTGCTCCATCTGCCCTTCCGAAGCACTGCCGACCAGCATCCAAGCGCCCCTGGCCACAAGCCCAGGCAAGATCTGAGCACAGCCTCGGCTCAGGCTGTCTGAGATTGCCAAGGGAGCTGCTTGGTCAGTCCCACCGAGGAGCTGACTCATGGACTGAGGCCATGAGGCAGCATCAGAATTGAAAAAACTCAGGGCTCTTGCATGAAAACCTTTGCCAGCTCCAGCCCTGTGCTCATGCCACCACATACTCCTTTTAGTCTAGAGCTTAGTCCCTGAACTCCCTCACAGAGGTCTCCCCACTTCTGCTCATTGCATCTCTCCTCATCATTTTGATTCTGTTAAATGCACCTCCCTCTTCCCATACATTCTCTCACTTCTCTGGCAGTTTACAGTAAATTTTTAGTGGTCATCAAGTACCCAGAAAAACATAGTCCATCCTTCAGCTTTTCTCCTGAGACAGTCCATTTGAAAGAGATGTTCATGCCCTTTTCAGCATTTATAGGACTATTGAGGCTAAAGAGGACCCATGTATATATAAATAGCTATTAAGTGCATCATGGAATAAATGTCAAGGTACAAGTGACTGCACAAGTTGCAAGAAGACTTAAGCAGGAAGGAGAAACTGTTTCACACACTATCAGCAATCACTGCATCAACAAAGAATGAAAATAAGACACAGTCAAATGGCATGATAATAAGTCAATTCCTATAAATCCATAAGTCAACTTAATTTCAAAGATCTATGCCTTAAACTATATAACAGAAAAGAAATTCCTTTATCTTTATGCAATTTAAACCTCCCTTCCAGTGCTCTGATTCCTTCCGGTGACCTTTTTAGCATGACACATGACAAATCCACTTGCATTTTCCAAAAATTGAACATGGTCAGAAATGCACTCCTATGCAGGACTCATCTGTAAGAAATGGAATGCTTTGATTTAGGAGAGACTACAGAGCACTTGCCCACTACTCGCAGCATATTCAGCCTAGGGATACGCATCAATATTTGAATCTTTCACATCAACAATACTACAGTCTGTTCCTGCACAGCCTTTGCCCACTGGGATGAAAAACTCCTAGGCACGGCACACTGAACAGAAGAAGCTCCTGCAAAAAAAATATCTTTTTTTTTTTCTTTTTTTACGCTTTCACATGCTATTAACCCATCACACATGCTACCTGACCTCTGCAGACAATGCAGAGTAGTGCCAGATCAACCCACACAGGGCAGCAGGGAGAGGGTCAGGAAGAACGGTCTCATAGCTACAGAAAACCATCCTGTGTTGGTGCATGATCTTTTTTGTGTTGCTTTTATCACCACAATACTGCATTACGGGTGTCAACAGATCACCACCAACCCTTCCCACACAAGGCCAAATACTGCGTGGCCGACTTGGAGCCAGACAGAGTTCTACCAGAGCAAACACCAAGAGAGGATTGCGTTATTTGGCTCTGAGCTTTCACAAACAACTTTATTTTTCTCTGCATCCTGTGACCTGGGTAATGAAATAGCATTTAAAACTCAATTAAGGCATCTAAAATACAGATCTCTGTTTTAACATGCAGACAATTGCAGTACCGCAGATTTAATATGGTAATGACTGAACAGATGTTTAGGAAATTGCATACACTAGCTGATGCTGACTGACAAAGGATTCTTCTTTCAGGTGTTTGGCTTCTGTGGGCTTACACATGGCACAGCCAAAAAGTCTGTTCCCTGCTCAAAGATGAGTAACTATAAGAGCCTCTGTGCTTTGCCTCTATGGCTAATTAAAGACTAGGACAAGTCAAAGGTAAACATCTCCTCCATATAAAATGATTTCTAGTGACCCAACTTCTCTGCATGTCTACACAGTGAAACTACAATACCTTTCACTCTGAGGAAGTCACTCCAGACTTGCATAAAAACTCAGATCAGAGCCTGGTCCACGTAAGGCAAGAAAACCCACAAACTGTTCTTAAACCACCACATCCTATAACCACGCTTTCTTATCGAGTGAGGCATTCCACTGGATTACAGGAGACTATTCCCATTAGGAAGCATAATTCAATACAACAAAAGGTAGCAAAACTGAGCCCGGATTGATCAAGAAGATTTAACTTCAAATTGACAATATTGCTGAGCAGTGAGGCAGGGAGTGCAGGCGTAATTTGGTTTCCTGCAGCACCACACTAAATGATGGCTATCAGTATTCCAATCAGTGGCTGATAGCTTTATTTCCCCCATGAGTTTCTCCAGGTCATCCCTGACAGTTAGAAAAGTGCTTAGTCGTTTGGGTTGCATGGAGCAGATGGTTACTGATCAGAGATTAGTACTGGAGCCGGAGGTCAGCGGGCTGCCAAACAAACTCATCCAAGGACTGTCTATTCCCGTCACCCTTGGGACGGCAGTTTGCTGACCACTCTAGACAGGTGACTCGCTAGGCAATGTTAATGCACATGTTCAGACCTCTCCATAGTACAGCCAGAGCATGACTGATATATAATTTATATCCCTGCGATTTCACAGCCTGGTGCTACAGTATCGCTTCTGGCTTTGGGTCACTCCGTACAGACTTGGAAGGAGATGGAGGGCACGCACAGGTGGTGGAAGAGAATGACTGAAAACCGGAGCATCCTAGCTCTGCAAGAGCAGAGTCACGCAACTGCATTTAAGCCAACTCCCATTTTTCAAGCCTCACATGAGCATGACAACAGCCATCTCTTCTCCTAAGTTTATTACCGTTCCAATAAAAAAGAGAAAAAAAGAAAAGAGAGCAGCAAGATTAAAAACGTCAAAAAGCTGGCGGGCTTGCAGAACAGAAGCTGGTATTTCAGGACCAGGGTATCGTGGCTGCTGCTATGCATGGTGCTATCTATCTTCCTTCGCCTGATGTGGTTTGAAGGTGAGTTTTTGCACTGATCTCTCATGGAATTTGTGTGCTCGTAAACTAAAAATGAGCTCCATCTTTACAGGTCTGGACTCCCTGAATGGTGCCTATTTTCACTCAAACACTCAAACTAAGCAATGTGTCCCTATTGATTTTGACCTGAGGTTTTCCCAGTTTCAGCAGGGTTTTGCTGCTGTAGGAGGAAGAGAATGATAACGTTACACCCTAAGATCCTAGGCCAAAACTGCTTTTTACTGGTAAAGGTGAGTAAGGAACGAAGCTGAGCTTTGCTCTAGTACAACAATAATTTTAAACAACATTTCTCCTACTACTACAGTACACCAAGAACTATTCTACGGCTGAGAGCCAAGCATATAGTACACACCATACAAACCAACCCCAGAAGGCCATGTCCTCCCAATCTGTGTCTATACAGAGCAGAGGAAAAGAGGGGGGAAAAAAAGAAAAAAAGATGGAAGTTGCTGAAGATAACCTGGAAAGTCACTAGCAGAGAAAGAACTACACTCTCTTGACCCCTTTCTTAGTGTCTTCAAAACTATCTGCACCATAACAGCAAGGGACTGTATGCGGTCACCTTGTTTCAGGGAGTTGAAAAATAAAGGAAAATATATCAAGCCATTTTACACTTTACAATAAGAAGAGAATCTTATTTCCTCCAATTACAATATCCTATATACAGAATGGGTACATGTTGCTTAGATACGGTACTACGTATACAGAGATAGGTTCCTAACTGTTTTCAATTAAGAATTACACAACAGTACTGGTTTGGGGACACTTTTAAGTCTTATTTACTTGATTCCTTTTTAATCTACTTTCTCATATGTGCTTTAATTTGTATATGCATTTAATTATGCACTTCTCTGACACAGTACTAAGTCAGATCTCAATCCTGCAAACACTTACATGCATGGTTAACTTAATGTACATACAGTCTGCCTGCAAATTTATGGATGTTGAATTGGAATGACCAGGGTTTCATTGTTTCTCATTTATAGTGATATTTGCCTCATTCATTCCTATTATTCTGTGATATTCTTTCATTGATTTATTCTGACATTCATGCATTTATTTTCAAGCCAATACATCATTTGAATTTAAAAGACAAAACGCTTCAGGAATTTAATGCAATGAAAAATGAAAGATCCAGACCTCTAAAAGAGGAAAATCAAGAAGTTATCCTCATGTCAGAGAAGCATATTAAAAAAAAAAAAAAATCACATCTATCCTGCCTTGAGAACTATTTTATGGTCACAGTTTGAAATCTGTTTGGAATAACCATGATGACAACATAGCTCCTCTCTTTGCAGCATTGTTTTTGTGTGGCTTACAGATCTCTGAGGCTCAGGTTCTGAACCTGGTCCTCTTAATCACCTAAGCATGGATACCCTTTATAGTCTCCACTAAGTATTCAGGAATGTTCAGAAAACCAGGAAAAAAAAAAGAAGGTTATACATTATAGGCAAACTACAACCTACAGTATCAGCACAGTAGAAGTTGGTTTGGATTCCAAGTCCACGGTAAAACTCCTTGCTGCTGAGTTCTGAACTAGCAAAACAGCATCTGCTGAGAAACAGCTTCCCGATGTCTAGCAACCTCTGTACAGAATTCTTGTCCACAGCAAACAAGCATCTCTAACAACATTTAAGGCTCTAAATGCTGTCAAGTATTTGGTACTGTGGCTTCAGGCAATTGTATGGCACAATCTACAGCAACCGGTCAGCAGGATTTCTTTGGAAAAATACCAATGAACTTCAGCAGACAACATGTTGCAATAGCAGGGGAAGCACATATGTGGTTTGAAGTCTTGAGAACAAGCACAATTCCCAAGTACATTCTCAATTTAGGCTTTGTCTGTACAAATTTCATCTTCCTTGCAATCTTGGTGATATTGGAAACCTTCCACATTTACTCTGGGCTTTCACTTCTTTTTGCGTCAGTTATTAAATAACCCTCATCCTCCTCAACACATGGGCAATGCCTCCTGCACACACCAATTCTGTTCCCACCCACCATTGGTGTAGGTGACCCAGACCAGCTGTCACATTACATGGCTAGAGCTAATGTCATGTTTTACCCCAATAATCACCGAGAAACTTGCACTAGCTGAGCAGCAACAACAAAGATCCAAAATCCTGGCTCTGGCTAGAGGACTGCTGTGCAGTAAAGCTGCCATATTTGTGTGTAAGTTTTCCCAACAATAAATACGTGCGCAAGCACTGCACAGGACGCGACAGTCCTACTGTGGCACGTTCAAATAAACCTTTTAACACACAAGCCCTTAAGGATGACTTTTTCTGTAATAAACTGATAAAGCATTGGAGGAGGCTGGATGGATTTCAGATGGTAGCTCTGCTCACTCCTATTGCGCAGGAACTCCTACCAAGTGCCAGAGGTGTGGAAAATTTGGAAGGGGTTGAAAAAATAAAGAGAAATCAAAAACCTTCTCAGACAAATGCACTGTGGTAGTAAAAGAAGGTGTGTGAAGAGAACCAGAAATGAAAGCCCTATTGTGGTGTGCTAACTTGGAGTATTGCTGTGCTGCTTCCTCCAAGTGAGTAGAACATGAAAGGAATTACTTCTTTTTGTTTCATCAGACAGTCCTAAGCAGTGATTGTTGTTTGTAGGAGATGCCCCAAAAGGTGCCTTTCTAGACACCCAGAAAACTTCTTCAAATAACCAGCACCACTAACAGCAAACTGAGTAGATAAATACTACTCTGACCAGATTCTGTAGCTTCTCCTAACGTTACCGTGGCGCCTTTTCTTGCCGGGACTTACTCAGCACTTGCACAGCAAGCAGCACGGACCGTTCAGTCCCATCACTGGGCTCCTGAGTGAGAACCCAAAAACCAGCAAGATACAAAGTATGCCCTTCCCAGAGCTTTTAGCTCTAGTTTCTGCAGAAATGAAAAATGAATCATTTACACCTTTCTTTTTCAGATTCCGAAGGTAAGTTTCTCAAGCAAAACCACAGCCTTATTTGTGTGTTGGGGGTGAGGTTTTTTTAGTGCGGTTAATAAAAATCCAGATTCTGAAGCACAAACTACAGCAAACAGAGAAAAGTGTACGTCCATGCACTACCAAATACCAGCCAAAGCTGCCAATGTATACTATTTACCAGAATTACAACTTTGAGTATGTGTTGTATACACCTTGAACTATGTGTTGGCTAACCTTCTGAAGTAAAATTTGCTTTTGTTCCCCAATCTCCAAAAGAGATTTCAAAGAGATAAAACTCTACAGATGCAAATGCTTGTGCATACAGTGTATTTTCCTTGAGTATTTAGAAATGTTTTTCTTATTCATGAGCCACCTCGTAAGCAGGAACTTGTTTGAGCAAGCATTCCTGGAAAATGAAAAGTGACAAATATGATTGTTCAGTAATCCCTTTTCATACGTAATAATCGAAGAGTTCTTCTTTCAAAGGTGTTTTGAGAATGAATTAGTTCATTGGTATAGTGCTGCAAAGGTGTGAACTGCTACCTAAGTGTTAGGCATTATTAAACTACCAGGGTCTAAGCATGCTCCTGGCCCCTCCTGCAAACATTCACGCTTGCACATCTGAAAGAAGAAAGCACAAGCAGCCAGAGAAAAGACAGCTGAAAATCTGCATAGCACATTTTTTCATCCAAATATTGCTTTTAATGTATAACCAATCTTTATGGTCTGTTGCTGCAGGGAAGGTGTAATAGCACCAAGTTTCCATACAATTGCAAGTTGTATGAATCTTTCAAAAACAAGATTATTGCATTCTTCATTCCAAATCAATATCAATTATTCCTTAAGTTACACATAAATTGCTTTTAGTCTCAGACATTTCATGTCATACGAACACACTTAATAGTGAGAAATATCCCTTCTGCCACACTAACAATGCCATGCTACTTGCTGGGCTCATTTTATGAGAAAGACCCTTCCCTTCCTTCTCTCATATATTATTTTAAATATATTTTAGCCAACCTCTGTATCCTATTCTTCTCTCGTTACAGCTGGTTTGTGCAGAACTTCCCAAGAATAAAGTATTGTGACACACAACTTGCCGGCCCTGAGCAAAAGGCCATTTCTTTTAATGTTGGTATTTCCCCACTTAAGGATTGAGCCCATTCTGAAGACACATTACTCAAACTCTCTCAGCAAGAAGCAGAATTCACATTATTTATACCAAGGAAAGAGTCATGAATCATGCAGGAAACAAGTCAGAGGAGGCTGCCCAACACTGTAAGTGCTGCACAGGCATTTGCTTTCTACTAACGGCCCTGGAAATTCACACATGGGTTGAGAACATGAAGGTAAGTGAAATCTCTGTTCTGTTTCATCTTTCTACTGTTTTCTCTCCACTTCCAAAATATGCTTAAAATAAATAAATAAAAAACCCACAACAGTGAAATTTTATGCTTTCAATAGATTGGAGATAAGGTGTAGGACAAACAGCATGAAAAGTAACAAGTCAGCTGGATGAAAATTAGGAATTCGGCAGCTTCCTCCTTCGTTGGCTACTCAGCCAGGATGGTGCCACTCGCTGCATCTCATCTGGTGTTCTGCCACAAGAGCTTTATACGTGGCCAATGCAAGAGTCTGTTCATTCATCGATTATTAGGGCATATTTCTGCAAAGGGAAATACAAAGTTCTCTTTGCAATAACATGTTTTGTATTATCTTTTATCGGTTTAAGCCAAAAAATACTGCTTACGTTTTATCTCAGCATTTAATGCTTCTTAAGTTTACATCTGAGTTGTGATGATTAACTTTTAAGAAACAAAGTAAACTGTATGTGCTTTTTTAGCCCCTAAGGACAGTTATTGCTTAGAATATAACTGCAAAGATATTTTTACATTGTAGGAAACTGAGTATAATGTATATTACAGCTCATTTTCCAACACTGGATTGCATCATAAATATACTTTAAGCTGCCAGTGTTAAAATGATAGCGGAAAATTAAAGCAAGCATAACCCACATTATTTAAGATGAATTTTATAGCCAAGGAAGAATCACAACGGAATAAAAACACTGTATTTGCATCCAAGAAAATTCAGTAGAAATAATATAAAAAACTGTTAAGGATAAAGCCTACTTAGCAAAAAAAGTAGATGAAAACATTTGCCATCTGTTGAGAACATGGAACTGGTTCCTCTATTATAAGTAGTAATCTTAAAGCCAGGGATTAATATCCATGGCAGAGACACCTCCTGCATGTCCAAGCAGAAAGGTTGAGAGCTCTGTTCGTCTGCAGCAATCCTCAGCCCCCCACGGAGCCTGGCACGCTGGCTCTGCACCAGAACAAGCCATTCTCCGGGAATTTGGCCTGGCCACAGATGTCTTTTCATGCTCTCACAGGGGCTGGGGAGCAGAGCCTGCTAATCAGGAGGTGGAGATTCAAATGTCAACAAGTCTCTCCAGCTCACCCGGGATTGTGAAAAGACAGAAATTGGCTGGAAATGGCTGGGTTTGGGAGTTTGTTCTAGTTTGCTCGTTGTTTTCTTTTTTTTCTCTTTAAAAGATGAGAACATTAATTCACCTCAAGCGTCAATTAGTTGTGGCTTAAACTCCTATCAGACAATGTGGTGAACTATGAAGGGTGAGAGGTATTTAATTTAAAACACTGATGCACATGATCAACATGACATTCTTCTTTTCACATATATACAGATATACTTAAAAGATTTATAAAAATCCTTATACTGATTACAGCCTACACTTGGAGATCCTGCTCAGGTCTAACAGTGCACGAGCACATGACACAACACAGCCCTGCTCCGTACCAGTTTAGACCACGGGAGAGAACAGAGCATTGCTGCGCTGAAGTATACATAATTAAAATATATTGGTCTTGTCTTACACACTGATGCTGGGTACCAAAGATCAGAAAGGTAATGAGGACTCTGAGTCTCTAGACACTGAGTTTAAGAACGCTTGAGGACTAAGTGTGTCCACGAGCCTGATTTTACATCGATAAACCTGATTGCTGCAGCAGCAGAAGAGAAAAGCTGTAGCTACCTTGAGACTTTTAGCAGAAAGATGGATTTCTTTCTTGACATCAAGCTAGTGTTTTGTTCCTTAGTAACACAGTATCAGGACAAGTATTTTTTGCATTTTTCATCTATGTGTCCTTAATAGTTCAATATATATTTCACTTTTTTCTATTCACTACCTCCAAAATATCTTTGAAGAACTACCAGAACTTGCAATGTCAGGTATAAATGGAACTAGATGCTGGGATTTTATAACAGTCTGAAGCATTACGAAGATCATCATCAATACAAAACATCTGAAGAAAGCGCAGAGTCTTTCACTGATCACCAAAAGCATTTATCAGGGAAGAATCAAACTTCTAATTCTAAATGAATAAGGAAACTTCCAACTTCAAACATGTTAGAAAGCACTGCCAAAGCAACGATTTGGGGCTTGCTGAATTCTTCAGCTGACTCAAGGTAGCAGTTACTTTCCTTTTAAAAGTTAAAAATGAGTAAGATTCTCACCTTTTTAAATCAGAAATTTTAAGTCACTACAGTCTTTTCATGACATAAGTACTTTTTCTTTTTTCAGTATATTTGTTCTTAAGCATTTCTGTATGGATTTTTATTTCCATTTTCCAACCCTCAGGTTGTTTTTCTTTCTTCAGAAAGATCAGTGCCTTATTTATTCAACATGGTTAGCAACAATTAACATCGTGAGTTTATCACATCATAAGTTTATCATGTGTACGTCACATAAAATCAATGGCTAATTTATAAAATGATGCTATTTGTTGTTTCATGAGGCATGTATTTTCTTTCCTTAGTCAAATTCTATGTTGTTCTACCAGTTAAAATTAATACCACATCACTCACAATTAAACTTCTCATATTTAAACTTAGCTCATCACAGCTGAGTCTGATTTGGTATTCCTCAAGACTCATTTGGACATAATGTTCTGGCATAAACATACCTCCAAGTCTGTACCTTGCTTGCCATTAAACCAATACAGTCTAACTTCATCTCACTTCAGGAAACCAGCTCTTCCTGTAAACTGAACACAAATCTTAACCACTTCACCACTTGGAGCATCTCAACTTTGTATTTATATTTATTCATCATTATAAATATCAGCTTGATTGGTGAACATGACCCCCAAAATATTTTTATTTATATAGTACTGAGCTTCACAGTCTTAAAAATATTTCCTAAGTTGATGTATACTTGAATGAATGCTCTGTACATTTTCTACTTTAAATGCTCTTACAATCCAGGTCATTTTGAAGGAAGTCACTCTGTTGAGCTTTCTCTCACTTTTTTGTATTTAACTCAAGACTCTAAGCAGAAAATACATACGGAAAAGGGGAGTTAAAAACAACTTCACATTATAAAATGGACTTTTTCATTAGTTTTTCATTGGTTTGGTTAAACAGAGTGGAGAGGAGGAGGAGCCCAACTTGAAGAAAACATTTTAAGGAGGGTAGGACAGGTAAAGTAATCTTTCTCATACCAACTGCCATGACCTGATATACAGAAAACATGCATATCCCCAATTAAACCACAAAAATAATGAGTATTTCTGATGCATAATAATAATTTCTTGCCTCCATTCTTATCCACTGCCTGTACTATACTGGGTATGATCTTCATATGCTGTAAATCAGGATGGGTCCATCAAAGCCACCACACACCAATTTCCAGCTTTCTTAGCATTTTCTGGTCATTTTTCTCTCCCCCCCTTAACATTCCTTGTAAATGCAAGTAAGCCAATTTTATGAACAGTAGCGTTCCATAAGGGCACTGTATACTACACACAATCAAAAAGGGGTCATCATCCTTCCCCATCAGACCAACAGACAAATCCCAGGCCAGTGGTGAGCCCAGCAAAGCACGTACTATCCTTGTGGTCTCATTACCTTTAAAAAGTCCATCACCACAAGCAGGCACCTATGGGCATGCTCAACAGTGTATGAAGGACCACGGGCTGTGGATCATCTTTTCTTTCATAAAGGACAATGTTAAGACTCCAGTTAAGCAGATCCTTAGCTGACGTTCATTACAGTCACAGGGAAAGTAAATGTAAAAGTGGCACGGACTATAACACCAGTTTCCTACCAGTGATGCAAATGACCCAAGCAGGAGCATTAAAATAAGTAGCAAGACATTAATAATTAATTCAGAATTCACTGTAACAATACTCATTCTGGTGCATCATGTGGTATTAATGAGAACATAATATGTGCTTCTACAGGAAATTAATTGCAATTCACCAACTAATGTGGTGGTGTGAAATGCGTTTTTACCACTATCACTGGAATTTAAAAGCCTGATTTAAATCTTCACCTCGGTGACATGTTTTCTGAAAGCAGAGAGAGTTCAGACAGATTTGACAGCAATTTCACCTGCACAAGATGCAGGGCTGAGTTTCTTGGCTAAGTAGCCTACAGGGAGAGGGACCAGAGTTTTGTTGGGTATTTCAGAAACCATATGCAATTCTTCTCTAAGGCTTATTTCTCATCTCCTAGCTAGACTGAAGGATCTAAGAAATCCCTCTCATTCAAATCAAGTATCATTCCAACTGCTATTGTTCCTTGCTTTGTTGGAGATGCAATCCCCTTGATAAAGCAGGATGCACAGTGCTTCTTTAAGCACTTATCAATACTACACCCACAGCAGACAGCAGGCTTGTTCAAGGCTATCCATCTCTGCACATCACAGACCGACAGAGGCTAGAAAGCCTGCATTTTTGAAAAGCAAAATATTACTGCAAGGCCATGGGTGGTTTTTAGTTATAGTTTCAAGTCCACAAAGTCAAACTCAGAGACTTATCTGAGCAGGGAGTCTCGTATCCCTGCCACACAAACACAGAAGAATAGCGAATATCCTGTAGCGTGGCAGATTTGATCAGATTGTAGGTGAGGAAGAAAAAAAAAACCTTTCGGGAAACGCAAGCAAAACATCTCCACATTCATTTACAACCCTCAGTCCTGTTGATGTTCACCCGGTCAAGACCCTGATTCCCTGACGTCCCCTCTGGACAGTATCTTCAGGACATCACAGGTCTGAGCAGTCCTCGACTCTCCCATGCCAGCAAGGCAGGCAGAAGTCCTGTTTTCCAGACAACTGCACAGGAATGATATCACCTTAAAAGGGGAACTCACAAGTTCATTATTCAGCCGTTCAGGGCAACATTAATATAAAATCACGTATGTCTGGAGGCCTGTGCAGATACCAGGTCAAAAAAAAAGCCTCTGAGAAGGGGAGTGGTGATTTCCTGCTCCAGTGTCGTCTTCTCCCTCCAGCAGAAGAGGTGAAGAATTCAAGAGCACAAATGAATTGTCCAGTGCACAAAGAGAGACTGACCTGTGTCAGTGTGCAGCAGTTGTTGCTTTATTAAGCCCACTTCTTCCTAAATCCCATCCCTAATTCTCTTTTCAACTGCTAATGTGTCTGGATCAAAGAAAAGATGGATTTTAGCGTACTTTAAAAAATGCTGAGCTTGGAAACTATACCTAAAATTTACTAATATTGTTTAGCTAAAAAGCTGAATCACACTTTTATTTAAGGAAATATCTATCTTCCCTGCCTGTAGACATGGTAGAGATGAGAAAACATTCCCGTCTCCAAACTTCAACCAGCGCAAAGCCTAGACAGTAAACAGAGGTTGTTTTGGTTAATGACTTCTTCATGTTCTCAGAGATTTGTCAAAAATACCGCATTTTCCCTCAGATTGTAGGCCTGCTGAAAGGGAAGGGGCAAGACTGGCCTTTTCCTTCCCACCAAAACACTCCTGCCCACCTCTGCTGACATTTCTGCCTTTTTTTTAAGACCAGTGGACCCTTTTCCCCACTCTTACCCCACAGGAACAACGCCTGCCTGGGGTAAGAACCTCGCAGGCTGATGCTGATGGACGCCGGCACCTCAGGAGGGAGCCCGATGAGAGGGGAAAACAGACTTTGTTCCTCAGCACTGCTGGGGGTCAAAGCCCCCCAGATCAGATCCTTCGATCAAGGACCTGAGCATGATGAAAATTTTACAACAGGACCACCACAGGTTTTTTCTTGCCCAGAAACTGATAAACCAAGTCACACAAGACACACTAAACTGTCCCTATGCTCCAAGAACTGTGACCAAGGAGCTGTATTTCAGACTTTCCACATTGATCCCTTAACGGGCCTCAGTTTCCTTCCTATAAAACAGTCTAAAAGCCCTTTCTCACTGACAGAGCTACGACACAAATAAAGGTATCTCCTGCCCTGTGGCAGGCAGAAAGGACATTCAGCTTCACGCAGCGGCAAGAGGTGCCAGGTCCCAGGGCTGGGGCAGCTTCAACCGCTCCCTCTCCATCTTGAGGAATAAGAGACGGAGATGACAAAGTTAGCTGCTGCCTAAAATAGCCTGTAGGTACAATATACTGCCCTCGAACCAGCCAAATTCAGCGTTCATTTTTATTACCAGATTTCCTCAACACCCTCTGCTAACAGAAAAGTTGCCTCACCACCCTTTTTTTTGAGATTTTTTCCTTTTCAGCTCCATCTTTCAGACAGGCACACTTATCATGTTCAAGGCTAGTCCTGCAAGCAGGATGTAAATCACTTTACCCGCTCAGCTGCCATGTATTTAATAACTTATTCACAGTTGCAGGAGGGAAAAAAAGGTTCGATTATATGGGGAGGAGACAAAGAGGGAATATAATTTCCGAGAGTTATACAGGACTTTCCATAAATACTTTGATTAAGTATCACTGTGGAGGGAAGTCCCCTTCATCCCATTGCTGGGGCTAAACCTGGAGCCTGGGTTACAATTATGTCGGTGGTGTCTGATGCCCCTTGTGCACGGGAGGGAATAGCTGCTTGTAAGCAAGAGAGAGAGAAGGGAAAAATCAGTTTGCAGAGAGACAAAAAAAAAAAAAAAAAGAAAAAAGAAAAAAAGAAGGTTTTGTTTGTCAGACAGAGCCATACTATTGTCTGCAAATGCCAAAGAGGGCAAAACTCTCCGAAGACATGTCAAGCCCCTGATCCAGCTGTCAATTGTTCTCGTAGGCAGAAAATGAAGGCTGACATGTGAAATAAATTCGTACAGTGCCTGTGTGGTGGAAGCTCTTCCTGTCCTCCCTGGCCGGCCACCCCAAGCCTGGAACCAGAGGAGAAGGGAAGCACTATGCAGATTTCGCTGTTAGCATGATTGACCTAATATTGGATGACTCTTTACCCAAGTGCTTATGCGAAATAATAAGCCTGGCTACTGAGCAATTATTAAATACAAGGAATTGTTAAATCCTTGCATTGTACATATTCTAAAGGAAATTAATCATTTTGAACTCTAGAGAATACAGTTTTATAAGAAGAGAAGAAATAGCAAATACACAATAGGGTATTTAAATGCTAATACAGTCAAACAGTTTAAAGCATAGCATACATTTTAATATTGGTTTACTGAATACTAATTATGCTCTACTAAGTACCAGTAAGTAGCATTTATTATGATTTGTTGAAAGTATTGATCCAGACGGTGACAAGTACAATTTCCTTTTCTGTATGTATTCTTAAAAATACATATTATCAGATCACTAACTCTTCTTAAAACATATTTTTCTCTGAATATTCTGTTGCAACTACCAGTGGCAGCTCGGTATGTTATAGCCCAGTATTATTTCAGCTCAATGGTGTGAGGCAAAGAGAGACTGTTATCAGCGACCTAAAATTTATTCTCCTTTACTACTCTGGGCTGACAACTTTGCATGTTTTTTGCATCTGGTCACACATTAGACTATACAGGATGGAGAAGAGTCTTAAATAGCCATTCTCTGTGTTTCATCAGTAGAACTAATGCTATAAAAACAAATGGATCATCCCGTATCTGGAAGCATTTGAAGTGGTGAGCTCCACAATGGGCTGATGGCTCTGCTCGGTGCTTTTTCTTTGCAGCAAAGATGATTTCATTTGTGTGGATATCGGCAGGTATCCAAGAGCGTCACCAACTCAGTGCACCCAAAATTCCCTGTACAAAAACCACACAGAAGCAAGCACTTCCATAGCCTAAACACAGACCTCATGCCCATGCCCATTTTGAGAAGTGCCAGCCTGTGAGCAACCTATTGATTTTAATTAAAAGAAACTCTGCTAAGCAAGGTAAAGTGAGCAAAATTCAACCACACTGCTAATAAACCAAAGAAAGCTGGCTAGGATAGAAACTAGCTCAGAATTTGTCCCCTGGCATGGACTACAGGGCCCTCTAAATACATTAGGCAACAACTGCCATGACCACAAAGAAATTAATTATTAATAAATATTTTTAATAATCTTCAATTTGATTAACATACAATACCTGCTGCATTAAATGCAAATTAAATATTCACTTAGGAAATTCAATATAAAGCTTTCCTGTTTTCTTTTATCTGTTACATCAAAGATATCAAAAAAGTAGTGGCTTTATTTTTTTCAGGTGTTTCAGAAATATAATGTGAACAGAACTGACTTAATAGGAACATGAATGCAAAACTAGATTCAACTCTATTAACTTTTACAATTTTGCTGCAGAAATCGTTTCTCTTGATATTTTAATTTCAACTTCGCTGATCGCAGAAAGAAGCAAGGTCAAAACCTCTGCTGATGTTCCTCAGGCTGCACAGGGTCACTCAGCATAATTCAAGCAGTTGTAAAAAATTACTACTGCACGCTACAATAAATGGGTTTGTGTTTGTGTCTCTAATAAAACAGGATTAGGGTAAAAAAAAGCACCCTTTCTGTAGTTCAGTTGAAATAAACATTACAAAAGGCCAATTTACACTTCCAAGATTACTTGTAATCACACAATGTTTAAGAAATTATTTCAGTCTAGCATTATTCTGCCACGTAGCTATAAGTAGGCCATTCACTAAAATATCCTAGCTGGTTTTCTCAGCAGCAACAAATCACAGATGTTTTTACAATTTATTTTTATCACTAAAATTCAAGGAACAGTGCTGTGTTTACACTGTCATAAGGGTAATGTATCACGGCTGGGAAAGTAACAAAAGAACCTGACACTGATGAAATCAGCATCATTTTCGCCTGTTAAAACTTACTGCTAGAAGCTTTACAATCAGAAACATCCACTTTTCTATCAGTCAGCTTGATACTAAAAAAAACCAAACCCAAACAGACTATAAACAGTTCTCTATTAATTTGCTCATTTTGATGAGCAGGTGAAAATTCAGCCCTTTTTTTTCCCCTTCCCTTGACAGGCTCTCAGTTTGAAACCACAACTTTTTAAACTGTAGAGATATTTACAATTAACAAGTTACTCTGTGCAAGCAAAATGGTCAAATCCCCTTCCTACACTCCCACTTGAGCTTTCAGGAATAGAAGTTACTCATGGCAGGTGATGCACAGAGACAAAATGGCTTTCAAGAGCTTGGCAAAGAGCTTTATACTGAATATCCTGTTTGTTTGATTACGAGTACGTGCAACTGGAAGCCGGTGTGATAACGCCAAAGTCACTCATTTCCAGTACTACTGGAATACTGCCAAAGCAATTAAGGTTGCTGACTTGGGCATGAAGCTGAGAATATATAAAATAATTTAACACCCCATCGTACTGTGGTAATGGGTACTTGCACCCATAGTTGAGGGAGAAACAACTATACAGCATGGATTAAAACAACTTATAGAGTATTTCCCAAGAGCAAACGGCTTTCAAATGAGAGGTAAAGCCCCTGCCACTAGCCTTGCCCCAAAACTGGGAGGGAGTTTGGGTCCTGTTGGATTCATTGCTAATGGCACCCTATGGAAAAGAGACTCTCCTTCCACGGGTCTCCAACACAGGGCAAGGACCTTCCTGAACCTCCTCTCCCCCAGCACAGAGGCAGTGGTGGCTGCAGCTGGACCCTGCAGTGAGACCAGTCCCAGTTTCTGAACGGAAGACGTGATGGAGAACCCTGGCTGGAGGGCACTGCACATCACTTGCACTGTAAAATCCAGAGTACGGCCATACTTTTAAAAAACCCGCACAAACAGATAATGATAAATGAAACACTGAAAAAGATGTCAGATCCATGACACACGCTCTCCTAGAAGCTGCAGTGAAAGACATGCTCTTCTCTGATAGAAGCTACACTCCTACTTACAGCCCAGTATTCATACGTGGTGCTGAGACATGCTGCTGAGCAGATGCAACATCCTTAGGTCAGAGGGCTTGCTTCTGGTCCAGAGCAGGATGGGTGCATGTTGCCCGGTTTGCCTTGTTTTCCTTTAATGTATTCAAACGGAAAGTCCCCAGAGGGAGCAGGGACTAAGCTACAACACTCAGGCACAGCCTTTCCAATCTGGCGATGCTGATGTAGAAACACACGCTCAGCTTACAAATCTCCCAGCCCAGCTCCACCTTTCTTGGATTCCTATTTGAACTTCATATTCTCCTCCCAGCCCTGGTTCCCAGCGAGGCTGTGTGAGATTCACCAGCCCAGCAGAGAGGGAAGCAGCAGGCAGAGGTATGGAAGGTACACCTCCGATAACACCTCCAAAAGCAATGCTCTTAGTCTTGGCCTGAGCACAGAAGAGAAACAAGCAGGAGCCGTGGCAATCTTTGGGAAGGGCTACATGAACACAGCCAAATACACGCTATTCTTGTACAGTTTAATATTCCTTTGCTCAGTCCATACTGACGAGAGGACAGCGCAGCACCCCTGCAGACACATGAAGGGATGTGTTTTCAAAACAGAGGGTATAGAGTTGACCACAGCTCCAGGACAGCGGTACAGCTCTGCACCAGCTAGCAGCCTTTACATGCTGCTTAATATAATTATCAATATGGGGGGGGGGGAAAAGGGCAAGTAAATGAGGAGTTGCCATAGCAACTGCTACCTCCTAGGAATACAGAAGATATGGGACCACCCTCACTAAGGGAATGTTTTATTTATTGTTTCATATTTTGAACGTTCAGCAACGTTATGCTGCTGGACACTGCTGTGCCTGTTGGCGACCTTCACACGGTAGCACTTGCATTTTGCCGACTAGTTCTGCCTCAAGAGAGGACCCTCATTTCCAGTGCTGAGAAGCAAGAGTAAAGGGAAACTCTCCGATCAGCATGGTAACATCTGCTCGTAATTCAAGTGCCTGCTGATGGTCAGCACTTCCCCTGCTAAATTACACCATGCTCCCAATTTATAAAACCATCTAAATAAGAATCAAAAGTAGAAAGATGGAGAAATTCATTTCAGTCTTCACATGGATAAACGTGTAAGGACCCACAGGTTGTCCTGTTTGTGCGTTTTCAAACATGCGCCGCTTTTGCCCTAAATCACTGATTTCACTGAGAGCTAAACTTTGACGCGTTCGAAGCATTTTCAAACATATGCCTAAAACCCATTGGTATTAATGGGACAAAAGCACATGTCAAAACATTTAGCTGTATAGGAATGGCGCTAAGTACACGATTAAAGTTAAGTACAAGCTTAAGCTTTGAGGAATTGCAGCCTTAGACTGTCAAATTCAGGCACGTGACCATATAACGTTGTTAACTGCTGTAGAGAGCTGAAAAATATAGGCAAGAGGGACAATATTACTATTTCAAGATCACAATCAGTTTCCAGGACACTACAAAGAGATAGATACATGGCTCACACACCAGCTTCACTAGTATCATAAAATACTGGAGATCATCTTCAGAGAGTACGACATTTTATAGGTACGTGATTTTTATGAATGGACACCATAACAGAAGGGAAGTTGCAGGTGAGATACCAGATCTAATAGTAGCAGGAGTAGTAATAATCAAATAGAAGATAAAACCCAACCTAAATTCCATGTTGCTGCCTCTATAAACCTAGATTATGCTCATGAACTCAGAAAATGATTTAATTTCTCACCTTTGTTGAAGCTAAGCTTTGTCACTCTGACATCAGCAGACTAGTATCTTCCTTCTCATTTTTTAGTGTATTTTATCTCCTGTTTAGCTTATGCATTTCTCTTTTCACTCCTGCTGTAGTCTTCTTCAGAGATGCTCTGCTAATTCAGCCATCAGAAGCAACAGGACGTTCATTCCCACTACCTACCATTTCCTTCAACAACAATCTAAGTAATATTTCTAACCCACGGAGCAATATTACATTAGTGCAGCATAAATATACTTGCATATAATATGAAATACAAAACTTCTCCTAAAAAAAAATAAATCAATAGTACCAGCTGGAAGTAGAAACTGTATGGTAACGCTGAAACACAAACAAATAAAAAAACCCACCACAAACAAACAAGAAAACCCAACAGGCTCCACTCCCTTGTGCATTTCTTTATCTGAAGTAGACTCGATTTAAATCAATCTAAGTCTGAGTTTAAAAAAAAAAAGGGAAAAATTCAAACCTACTGTCTTTTGGAAGCAGGGAAACAGAATTCAAATCATCCTTCTAAAAAATTCTCATTTTGAAAGTGTCATGTACTGAGCAGAGGTATCTGAACAGCTGACAGTGCCAGTGTAATATTCACTTGGTTGGGTTATGCCATATGAAAGAAAGAAATTCACCCTATTTTTCTACCTTGAAAAATGGAGATTTTCTTCCCCGCCTCGCGAGATGTCTACTCAATAATGTAATAGAATGAGACAGAAATTATACGCATGTGGAAGGGTGCTAACAACACAGCCAAGACAGCAGCGGCTTCGCCACCAACTATGTTCTTCTTAAAGAAAGAGGGAAAAACAAGGAGCAGAGGTGTGAGTTAGGAGGGTGGGAGCAAGGAAGGGTTTTCTGCAAGGAGGATGCATTTCAGGACAGTCACACAACACGCTCTTCCCTCTAGGCAAAAGACAGTTGGGGAACAGCAATAACAGCTTCTCCTGCGACAGCAGCTGTAGCAGTAGGAGCTGCAGCCTTAAAAAAGACACATTCCTGTTTTCTCTTTTCCTAGCATTTCCTCTCCTAACTTTCTAGCTTGCTTTGCTGCCAAGGCTAAAATAACATCGCTCTGTGCATCACATCATTTGAGAGAGAACTGTTACCTCCCGCGCTCTCCCGCTAGACGGGAGATGAGAGCCCGAGTATGTCGCTTGTACAACTCTCTGAAAATGTTTGAGCAAATGGTAAATCTGCCCCTGAAACACGGCTGAATTCCTAACTCAGCATTCAGCGCAGAGAGCAGCAGCTCCAAGAAGAGGTGCTCAACCCGTTGAGATGTGCCCAGATACACCACAGCCGGCAGCTGGCACACCCGGGGACCAGAGTGTCTCCAACGAGTATTTCAGTTTTTTAATCTAAGCAGAACAGTGGCAGTAGGAGAAGCTGCAAGCACCCTCTCCTCCTCCCAAATCCTCAGTGATGTCAGCCTCAGGATGACCTACTAGGACGTGAGATAGTTGAGCGCAAATCTTACAGGAGGAGAAGGGAAGGTGAGTTGGCAACTCTCAGAGTTTGAACTCTGTGCTCATAGGTGAGGACAAAGCCATCGTTCAAGCACAGCATCCTTCCACAGTTCCGCTCCTTGAGTTCAGCATCTCACTGCTTCTCCCACAGAAATGATCTCTTCTGTACCAGGTCAGATGGAAGGGTTTGTCTGACAAAACTTTCCCCCTCCCCCCGCCCCGTTTTTTTTCTTGGGGGAGACACAGCAAGGTTTGGGCTTTTTTCTTTTTTTAATTTCAACTGAGGAGCTAGGGGGAAAAAAAAAAAACCCCAACAACAAAACCCCAACTTTAAAAGCATGTCAATCCAAACAGAGATATATTTCTGCTTTGGTTGCCAACTTGGAAAATCAATTATTCAGGCAGCCAAATTTGTAGGTGGAAAGGGATTGCCAGCTGAATTCCCTGACGGGACACCACAAGTCCCACATGGGCCCAAAAACCCGTTAGCAAAGACTGCTGCACCATTTATGGAACCCCCTCCAGGCTCCATCACGGATGACTTCTCTACCCATGTCCAAGGCTGACATCTCCAAGGATGGGCACTAGAGGCTCTGCCCTGTCAGCTCACACCTTTGAAGCACTGCCATATGACACAAGCAGTCACGAAATCGCTCACGAGGGGAACGAGGGCACATCCATTTCACCATACCTTTATCTCAGCGTGGGGCAAAGCTCCAAGCAACTGCACAGCAAAATAACAGCAGCAGCAAGAATTTTCAGTGTTTACACAGCCATGAGGTCTTTTTGATGTCAGGCAGACCCAGTGGCTGATGATGGCAAAAGCAGGTGTGGGGAGAAATTGTCAGGATTTGATCATTTAAGTGAAAGACACTTCAATGGAAAGAAAAATGTTCAAATTATAAAAAGGCCTATTTAACTCGTGCACTCGAAAATGGCAATAATCCATTTGATGCCAAAAAGAAGAAAGAAAGAAAAAGAATCACAGGACAATAAGAAACATGCTCTGGCTTATAATTTTACTCTCTTCTCTACAAATTCCGCAGCCCTTTTTCTTTCTGTTCTAGCATGAACCTTCCACAGCTGCAAAAGCCCTCAAGCTACAGACGGGTTTCAGCCCAGCAAGACTGTCTGTGGCTTTTTACAGCTGAAGATCCATGATGAAGGACTGAAATATCCTCAAGTTTGCACACTTGAACAACACTAGAGATAAGAACAAACTTTAAAATCCTGGATAATCCTCACTTTACTAATAAGCAATTTTATCTAAATCCTCCTTTAAAAAATCGTGCTTCCCTGAGTGATGCTAGGGGAAGTAAGTTACCACGTCCAATTTCCAGCTCTATTCAGCAAGCATTAACCTCAGCCCCTGCCAAGTCACAGGGCCTCTTTGGTCCTCCTCATCTCAGCAGCCAGGAGTTTCATCCTCATCCTTTCTCCCAACAATTTCAGTTTTAGCTCTCTCCAGGCTCCCTCCCAGATCGTGCCGGGTGTCCCACTCCAACTGGCTCCTCTCTCCTTGTACCAGTGTGCAGTATTGCAAACACTTATTCCTCAACAACCTTGGGAGGTAAAGAATTGCAATTACACTTTAATGGCTCTGAAGCTGCAGCAAAGGAAGGTGAAGAGACGGATTTGCAAAGGCACTTCTATTTTGGGGCCCTCAGCACTGGCTAAACAACTCCCAGCTTTGGGTAACCAAGAGCAGAACCTGCAATAGTCAAGGAAACCCTGAGTCTCCCTGGTAACTTGTTCAAAGAGAAAGGCTTCCTTCTCACACAGGGGTTTGGGGCTAACACACTCGCTCCAGGCGAGAACTGATCAGAATTCTCAGAAGAAGTAAAGTTTCATCCAAAATATGACAATTAATTCATCAGCGTGTTCCAAACCTTTTGTTGAATGCAGAACACGTGCCAAAGGATCCTCCAGCACATACCACCCCCACAACAGGGCACAAAACACAAAAGAAAGACACTTTTTTTTCTTTATCTACATCCAAAGAAGTCTTCTGTGAGGCTTGTTCCACAATAAAAACCCCAGGAAACTAGAGTGACTCGCAGCCATTGGCACAAAACCTTGAAGAGGGAGCCTACATCCAGAGTACCAATTCAAATAACATAATGCACAAGTTATTAACTAAGACGTGAGCACAAGAAGTGTCTTATCTAGATAGGTCTCACTGCTCCACATCTGTACAGGTGGTCACAACGACAGTGCAGTGCAGCCACACTTACACATCTAACTTATTAAATCTTCAGAGCACCAGAGGGAACTACCCTTCAGCAAGTGGGGAAAATAATGGGCACCGCACCAGTTGTCCTTTAGAGGAAAGCAAACGGGCCTTTTCTAAGGTGAGTCAGGAGAGCTATGACATTATTATATTGACTCACGCATACGTATTGACCTGCAGTAGCCTTCATTGTGTTGCTGCAGTTGTAACGCAGTGGTTCAAATGCTAGTGGGAGTGTAATCACAGCTTGAAAACGTTCTCATTGCGGAAACTCTGCCTGGCTTCAGTTTTAATTTTTTGCCCTGTTTAGAAGATTAACTGTGAACCATGGTATTGTATTCCAGCTGGCTCTGCCCTGAAGAAGCCAATCCCACAGCAACGTAGGACTTCTGATCAAACCAGGATCTTCTAGCATCGTGCTGTTCTTCCCCAGGGCTCGCAGAGCAACGTCCCTAATTAGTGCAACCCCGTCAAATGAAGCACGCATAGGTCGAGTCATCGCGTGTGCAAATGTGGCTGGCACTGCAGCGAGCGCTGTGTATGCAAACCTCTGCTACCAGGATTGGGCAACGCAAAAACAGTAAGCTGTAATTGTAATACATAGGAGGAAAGACAATAATTTGTACTGAAAACAAATTGGGTACAGTTAAACAATCTCCTTGCTGCAATCTTCAATTAAAAAAATGAAAGGAAATGAGTGAATAATTCCTTTCCTCCTTAGGGAACAAGGGAAACTTGATCTTCAGAAACAGGGTGCACAAACAGGAAGGCACGATCTATTCCCGAACAAATTCATCTATAGAGCAAATACATTAAAAGTATTATCTATTAAAACATATTTGTTTCTCAGCTGATAAACCAAACAGAGCAAACTGCACCATACATTCGAAATTCTGCGTTAAAAATGTGTACAAACATTGCCAATAATCAAGATGACTGTGAAATGTTTGTGCCAAGTATTTCAATAGCTCTTCTTCATCTGAAGATGGTTCACATCCATCTCATGGCACTGGTTCCAGACCCAGTGCTTCAAGCCCGAAATACTCAAACATCATGAGAGTCAGCATCCCTCAAAATAATTTCACTGACTTCAAATGAGACAATACATAACTCCTGGGTTCTTTTTAAACTGCCTTTTATCTTAGGTGTATCTGTATCACCCATTTTCACGCTGCTTTTTCCTAACACTAAGAAATTTACTACAAAAAGATTAATACATCAGATGTGAAGGAGGCCATTTTCTCATGCTCATGTTGCTTCAGGAACTGGAGGGTTAAACCACAATTTATCACAAGGGAATCCTGAAGGTCAGCTGGCTGCTCCGTGACCTTGAAGGTGAGCTGAAACCTCCCCGAGTCCCACAAGTACACTCAACTTCTTTGATTGCTGGGGGAGTGACACACAGCCAAGAGTAGAGCAGTGTCACTCCAGGATGACACTGGCAGTGGCACTGCAGGGGACACTCTTCACCTTAGGTTATCGTGTTGTCAAGTAAATAATGCCCTCGGCGGGGGGAACAGATCCCTGGCATGTGGCATGTCAAGGTGCAAACGTACCTGGGAAAGCTGTTCCTGCTTAATCTGGGTTATGCAAATTTTTCTTTTAAGATTTGGACTTGATACTTTCGTTTATGGCATTTTCTCAGCAGCTATCACCACCCCAGCTTGTGTCCAGCCTTGCCAGGCTGGGGCAACTCCAGATTGCCAGAGATAGCCACTCTGCCTAAACATATCAAACAGCAAAACTGTGAAATTTCAGCCTAAAAGAAGGTTTCACAAGTTCAAAAGAAGAAAAAAAAAAATACACCAAACAACCCAGACCCAAAAAACAACACAAAATCCTACCAACCCTCCAAACAAAATAAAGTGCCAAGTGCTTATCATGCATATGAAGTAAGTGGATGCAGAGTTCTGCAGGGATTTTATTTTTAAAGTAAAATGCTCTCTATCTCCTTTGCCGGGCAGAACCTGTGCCTCTATCCTTCCAAAGATCAGTATAAACAACACGAAAAGCTACCCAGATTTTGTTCTTAATCTGAGCCTTAAGACAGCCTCACGTCAGTTTGGTTAAAGCCAGAGAAGGTCAGAATCAAAATATTCCAGCGAAGTAACTGTTTTGCAGCCTGCTGGACAGCAATGTTTAAAAAAATAAAGGAAGGAAAAAAAAGGGGGGAAAAAAAAAAAATCACCCTTACACACTCCAGTGTTGGTAGAGCAGTGCTGCACAGAATTGTCACAATAAGTTAATATGACAGCATAAAAGCCAATACCCACCCTGGGATTATACAATAAATAGACTCCATTAAACCACTCTGTAAACTCTCCTGTGAGAAATTTCTCTTTGATCCAGAACTTAATAGGAATTATTTAATCATAATGAGATGGTAATAAAACTGCATCACCTGAATAAGCCATTTTATTACCTGTTTTATAATTAGCTTTTCTTCATTATAATTCTTTCAGATATTTCAATATGTAGAGGGCACATATAGAAGTATCTGGCACAGACATGTATCTGTATGTGTGATAAGAAATCCTTTATACAGCATCCAGTGTATTTTGATATTTATAAAGCTATGACTACCCTCAAGGGGGACTCCCTAAAGCAATGTCCAGATGATGGAGAAAGGATCATGTCTTCTCCATGTAGACCATGTAGCAGAGAGCCAGAAGGGTAAGCTATTTTTCTTCTTCCCTAAATTTTGGCTTTTTCTGGCAGGCACTATCTCATCTCTCTCTCTCTCCTCTAGTCCCTCATTCCTTCCTTTCCCATCACAGGCACTAGGGACTCTGTTCAAACCTAACATGGTCTGCATTTGGGATTTTTTGCTGGGTTACTTACTTCTCAATACCACAGCTATACAAGCACTTGTGTTGGCCCTAAAGAAGTGACAGCAAAATCCAAGAAAGGCAAGACCTGTCCTGTCTGGTGTTTACAGTGAATCCATGCTCTAACCTCTCTCTACTGACCATGTTCACACAAGTTGGTTTTTTTAAGGAAAATATGGTTGCAACTTCTGTAAGACATAGTACATCCTTTGCCTTCTCCAGCCTTGTGCCAAATGCTAAGTTCCTGCAGCAGTGTCCTGCAAGACCTCAAAACCTGCAACTACACGACAAAAGATTAGAAAAAAAAAGATGACTTTTCACCAAAGCACACTGTTGAGTTACTGAAGGTTTCTAAAAACCATCCAGCACACACCATGCAAAATACTCACATGAATGATTTATTTCCCCTTGCCAAAGTTAGAGGCAACTGAAAATAAGTCTTATAACAGAAAGTGTCAAGAATCCTCAATTGAAAATAAAGGCATAGCATGTGCATACAGTGAGCTATTTAAAAAGTAATGTGACGTAATTAGATTCTACATTTCTGGAAAGGGTTTTTGATCACACAGATGTATAACCAGAAGCCCTTACAGAGCATCCTACAATTTCTAATGTTCATACACCCTGTACAGCTGCACATCTCTTCAACAAGGCTGTAAAAAGCAGTGTTTCGCTCTTTTCTTCCTCTACTCTAAAACATTCTTTAAAGATATGAAATCTTGCTATGAATTTTCTCTGTCTGGCTACACATCCCTCCTCAGCATTTTCACACAGATGCCACAAAAGTTGAGAGTATTAGAATAATTCTGTAGCACTTTAGCATTGCTAATAATTTGCTTTAGTATAATATTAAGTCCATCTGACTCCTTTTTTTTCTTAGGGCTCTCTTTGAGACCTCAAAAATGTATTAACTAATAACTTGACAAGCCTTTAAACACTGTTGAGCTTGTAACAAAAAAATACATGCCAGAAACCAAGCCCTGGCTGTACACACATGAAGTGTTAGGCAAGATTCACTTGAGTAAGAACGTAATTGGATTAAAACACATCATTTGATAATTTTGCAGTTAGTCACCAAAATAAGCATGTAAGTAATTTCAGTTTTGCAGAAAACTAGTCATCTTAGCGCAGTTGAACAATTCAGTAGAAAATTATTTTTAGGAAGTTTTGAGAGACTGCACTTCTTAAAACCATGTCAAATATGCAACTGAAGAAAAAAAATGTACAAAATTCTGTCAATATATCTCAGTTTGTGAATTATCCAGCTCTTGATACTCAACTCTACTAGAGTGATTATGGGCTAGGGCCAAGAAGGGGCATGTGTGATAAATATCTGTCTTTTATGCCTACGTAAAATGCTCTTATAACATGAATTTAAGAAGCAGCTAAACAATCGGCGATGAAAAATTAGCATTTAAAATTTCTAGGCTATCTAACCTCCTCTGCACGTACCCTGAACAAACACTAATAAAGTGTTCAGCACTACAATGTAGCTGTTTTGGTAGCTAAACAGTAATGGAGCAGATGCTTAATATCAGCCTTTAAGCCTCAAAACGTACAAATACAATTAATTGCCAGCCCGATTTTGGAGGGTGGGTTGTTAAGTGACGGAAATTCTGACTGTGGACAGAATTTTTCAGGGGGGGAGAGCGATGTGTTATTTTTAACATAATTAAATCCTCCTTTTTTGGTGCAAGCATCTTCTTCACTAGTGCTCCTCCCATCCCATCCAGGGGTATCGAATTCTACTTATTTACATTCCTGTTGTTACATGGAGAAAGTCAAAGTCTGAGCAACCCCTGATAGTCTTTTTTTTAAATGGACAATTGCACTATTCAGCTCTTAACAATATAAGCAATTTGAGGTTATCAGTCTGTTTGCATGTGTTTTCACTGTGCTCAGCACAATGAAACCCTGATCTTAATTACTAGCTATCATCATAAAAATACCACTATTACTACTACCAGCACTGAGTCAGAAGCATTGTTTTATACATGATTACTAGAAGGTGAACCTCTCTAGTCTCGCTTCCCTGATCAAGCTGAGTGAAGCAAAGCAGAAAATAAAATAGCCTTTTAAAATAAAATCAGTTTTCATACTCTAAAGTGCTGCTGGAAATAGGACAATATAAACCATTCATTCCCAACAGTGTTTCTGCGAGTACAATCTATGGTTTATAATTAACAGATATACAATACTTTTCCCCCGCTACTCCTTTTTTAAGCTTTCCTACATTTATGACTGTGCTAATTCTCAGTGGAAGTGCCTACACTGCAATGCTGCTAAAACTCCCCTTGTAGCAGAGTCCTGCTAATACAAGACATTGATCCAGCAGCAATTACTACCAGGGTAGTAGAAAAGTTACACTAATTCCCTGTCTTTATTTTCTTCCCCCTATGCTGCGGGGTATCTGTTTCTCAGGCTGCTACCACCAAAGTGCTCCCCATCAATGAGGGCAGGGAGGGCATTGTGCTGAGCAGGAGGATCCCAGCTCTGCTCCTGGCTCTGCCCAATTTTCCTCCCTGCAACCCAGACTAGGGGAAGAGGCCACGTCTGCATCTAATCCAAGGCAGGGGGGCATTTCAGACAGGTCAATGGCTTTTGCTAACTACGTGCATTACTGATGCCCTTGGATCCTTAGCAGTTTTTCCCCCTCATGAAGCCCATTGAAGAGGTGATGCCACCGCAGCCCCCAGCAGGTGATGGAGGGCTGAAGAAACACAACCACATCTACACCTCTTTAGGAGTCTGAACGTTATAAAAACAGAATCAACCTGACCCTGCTGAAGAGGACTCTGCCTCCCTTGCCACATGGCCTATGGAAAAAAAAAAAAAAGGATTTTAAGAAGATCTGTTTCATATCACTGCCCAGTCATGCCTCTCAAGAGAGGGAGAAAAAGAAAATTTTTTTTAAAAAGATAAAGGACTGAATTATGCTGTCTCATACATCACTCTGAACTCTATCAATTTCTGCTACTTCTTCTGTAAAATGAAGAGCAAAGTACACACCTTAATTTTGCTGACACTACCCCTGGCTCAGTACATAAGCATTCTGTATCAATATTTACTTCCCTCCGCACAAGGCAATAAACCATTGTTGGAATTCAAATCTTCCTCACTCCCTTTCAGAGGTCTCAGCTACCCTGAAAAAAAATCAATCAGCTGTAGCAGTCACTCCTGAATGGTTTATAATAGCTCAGCTCAGGCACTGGGCAAACTTGAAGATTATCATCCAAAAGCCAGTTCTCCATGAATGCCGCCCAGTACTACAAATTCTTCTTGAATTTATCACCAACTATTTTGAACAGGTTCAGGTCCTGTTCAGTGTACTTAGCAAGGCTCAGGGAAACACCCAGACACAACAGGTTCAGTTAAAGGCACCTCTATACACACTGCTCGGAGCTCACAAGGCCACAGTCCGTGGTGAACAGCCAGAGCATCCTTCCTGCTGGTGGCTCTTCAGGTGTTGTCTCAAAACACGCTCGACATAACGTCAATGTTTTGAGAGACTTGACACGCAGCAGGTTAGGGGTTACTTGTTTTGCTACCTAGAGAGAAAGAGAGCGCTGAAGTAGATTATAGGAGTGGCAGTCACCCAGACAGTCAGTTAAAGCATCTACTGCAGACAGTGGCAGGGAATGTGGAGGAAGACACAGAAAGCTCTTGGCTTGCAGGTATACCAGTGTTGTGGGTTTCTTGTTTTTTCCCCTCCAATACAATCTCCAAGTGAAGCTTTGCCCCTGACAGAGGGAGGCAGGAGAGCATTTCAATTAATAAAAGAAGATTACCTTTTACCAAGTTAAATAAAAGCTAATAAAAATGAATACCAAGGCACATGGCAGATTTATGGTAACCACTTCATTGCAAGGTAGAGACACCTGGGTATGATATTAAAAAAGATCAAATTAAACTCTAGTGATTGCAACAGCAGGTGACAGAGCAGTGCATTCCCTTACAACTTCTTTCGACTATGAAGTATATACTTTCATTCTGCCTGAATCAAATTTTCAGCCAGCCCTTCCTGAGAAAACTAAATACTATTGCCTGCACTTTCACCATGGAAGGGGAAGAGGGCTGACACCAAAACCAGCTCCCAAACATAGGAACTACTTCTCCGGAATACTTCTGATCTGATTCCAGAGCTACAGTTTCTAAATAATGGAAGGACTTTGTTTTTGCAAAGTACCATGCTGCTGCAGCCAAAGTTGTGCTGTAATAATATGTGCTATAATGAAAACACAAAGCCAAGTAAGGAGTCTTTTGTTTAGACTCTACGAGCGGTTTGACATCTTTCATCATAGTAAGCACAATGCCAGAATTCTTTTATTAAGAAAAAGTCACAAAGATGTAGAAAACAGTAAGACCCTATATTATGTAAATGCTAACTGGGGACAAACAGCTTAATGTCTAACAACAACAGCAGGCGCTGTAAATTTAGCTGCTTGGGGTGAAGGGTGTTTGCTTACTATTTCTACAAAGTCATTATTACTTCAGCCTTATTTACACAGACACAACATACCCAGCTCAATGCATCCTATTCTTGTTACTGTTATGCAGAAACCACTTTCCCCTCATTCCCTTGCAATGAGATTTTCCACTCCACACAACATCAGCACGGTCTTCAAGGGTAAGACGGAGACAACCAACCAAAAAGTGCAGGTGTGGGACTCCAGAAAATTCTACAGTGTGCAGACAACCGACTCATGAGCGTGGAAGTTTTGGGGCTTTTAGCAGCCTCTACTCTTAAGAGTCACCATCACGTGTCCTGTGATACCAGGTCCTACAGCGTGTGCCTGCACAGGCGCCCACTGACTTCCCTGAGTGGCCACTACAAGAGTGGGGCCTTAACACCAACAAAAGAACCATTTCCCACCCCCACCTTCATTTTGCAAAACGTCTAAAATTCAATTAGTTCTGCTTTTTCTCTCCTTCTACAGCCTATACAGTTGATTTCACACCGCGACAAATGCAGCTTGGCTTTGAATTTCAGCAGCAAAAGTTGACTGCCCAAATGTGTGCAGAAAGCAAAAAAGCAAAGTGATACAATCAAGGCCAAGGTGAATTAATTTAAATTTTAAATGAACACTTGTAAAGCAGTTTCTTAACACTATTCACCTTGGCTTTCCTCCCCAGAAGCACCACTTTAAATGCTCAGAAAAAAACCCCTCTATTTCATGTGTCTAGTTATATATACAACATATTCTATTTTCTGTCATCACATCGTTGAGAATGTTGGAGATTAAGTGGCTATTTACCTTTAAGCACAGTAGTGGGACTGTTTAACTCCGAGGTAAGATGTCCAAGATGACAAGTTGAGGATGAACAGTCCTTCGGCACAACAGGTACTTTAACATGCAAATGTTCAAAGGACTTCATGAACAGTACACAGAAAATTGTCACCACTGCTACATTTGAGCATGGAATTACATTTAAAAATATGATTTTTTTTTTGTAACAAGAAAATTGTACATATAAAACAGACAACACACAAGCAGAAAACAAGGTCTGTATGCCAGTGTCACACAAAATCATGGCAACAGCTGCACTCTCTGTACAAGCCCTCACCCCACATCACGCTCCCGTGATACAAACCCCACCTTCAGAGAATCTTTTCCACCTGTAATTCTTACATGTTCTTCAGAACCCTAGAATCTGCTCCCATGTTGGGATACAAAGCTCCCGAGCTCCCATGCCAGCACGCTTCACGTTTCCTAAGTGCAAGTATAATCTTCAAACTTTGAAATAGCATATCTCCATTTGTAGCTGTTTATTAGGAAAAAAAGAAAGAAAGAAAAAAAAGCCCACAACTTGCCTTCCTTTCCGGGGGAAGGAGGGGAAGCAAATGCAATTACAGACCATTTACTTGTAATTGAAAATAATGGTGGATTTGGTGGTGGGTTTTTTTTATTGGTAGCAGAAATATGAAATTCAGTGACGTGTAGCAGCCAGGCAACCTTACTTGGCTCTGAAGCAGCTGAATCATTGTAGATGTGTCCATGAAACTTCAGTGCCAGTGACACCTGCACCTAAAGCATACAGCTCAATTATAACTGCATGACAATTATCTAAACCTCAAGAAAACACTGCAAACAATTGGCATTTGGAGAAAAACGGGCTAGGAAGGTAGAAATTACAGCAATCACTACCCATTGATATACAGTAAATTTGTTTCGGTTTGGGGGTTTCTCGCTGACAGAAAAACTGCAACTTAACTGATCAGGACTTCAATTTCAAAAAACACCTTGAAGCTGAGAAAGAAGCAGGAGATGCAGGTATTAGCACATATTGAGATAATGATGTTCTGTTGTTATGAATCATCATGTAGTTACCTCTGCTTCCAATGCTTTGCTTTATTATTGCAATACAGAGTCTGATGGAAAGACTTTACCTGTAGATTTTTCCGCAAAACCACCCTGACTTCAACAGACGTCTTTTATCCGTGAGAATTTTTTGTGTGAAATGATGTGTGTGGGCAGAGTGGAGGCAGTAAGAGAGGAGCAAACAGAGGGAAAGACTGGTAGCAGAAAAAAGAAATCATTGTCATCTTGCTGCACCATTCCTCTCGACCATCGCTGCTCATCCAGCCTCGCTATGCAGCATCGCCGGTGACCGCTACTGCAACCCACGGAGCAAATTGGAGGTCAAATTTCTGCTTCTGACTGTATAGAATCATTAACTTTGTAGAAACAAAGGGATTTGTAAAGTTAGGGGTGAAATGTATTCATGCCATCTCTTTACTCAGTGATATAATGAACGGGTTTGTGTAATTAATAAGAAGCTATGCAAAATAGTGCCACCTCATGCCAAGTGCGTGGAGAAGGTCTCTACCACAGGAGCTGTGCCTTTGGTCCAGAACAGCTCCGGCACCCGCCAGTGCCTCTGCCCGACCCTGAGAAACACTGATGAGGCCCACAGACATGGGGTGACACACTTCAGGTTTTCACATTCAGACTTCTTTAGCTGCTTTAAAAACCTCTGCCGCAGCTTTCACACAGGCCAAAACATCAGTAAGTTCAGGGTGAAGATCTCCTGCACAATGCAAATCCTCATGGACTGCTCCTCTCAGGGACGTGTGCTGGTGGGCCAGCGATTGTTCCCTGCTCTCCAGCCACACTTACACGTAACAGATGCATCCAAAGCAATACAAGGGGAATAATGCATACGGTGCATTGTGGACAATCACCATCAGATATTTGTCCTGTAGCATTCTACCCCTTCATGATGAATTTGCACTTGTAACCCACGCAGGACTGTCAGGACACCCACCAAACAAGCCTCAGAGCAGCTGCAGGGATAAGCAGCTTTCCTGTCCACCCAGGCTAAGGAGGGGCACAAAGACATCATGGAAGCTTGGGGCCAAGCTGTGAGCAATGCCAAAAAACACACATCCCAGCTCTCTCTTGACCTTTCAAAATTGTCCTGCTGCTCATGTAAGCAACTACAAACAAGTACTTTTAGACCACACTTACAAGTTTCGCAATATGTTTCGCCATTTACCCTTTTATCTCAGACTTGGTATTAAAAAAAGCTCTTTTGAAAATTACTTTAGTCTATTTAATTAATCTTCTGCCCATATAAAAATCCTAAAATGATTATGAACACATTCAATTTTACTTCCACTGATTTATCTCCATCTGATGGCCTATTTTATCTTTTATAAGGCTCACAATAGCAGAACTGGGTCATAATGTAAGTAATACAGTAGTAATGTACATTTTCGTGGACCCTGTTATTAAACCTCTCATTCCTCTCTGCCCTGTTCAGAATGAAGCCCATTACAGCAATTGGACTTGTACTGCTTGGATAAAGCTCGGTCAATTGAACTGACTCAACCTCATTTTTACAGTCTTTATTCTGACATTCAATGCACCAAAACCAATCCCACCAAGGATTGCTCCTCATACAGCACTTCTGCATGAAGGTACACCCTACCATGGTGGCCACAGTGGCATGATGAGAGATTTTAGGAGATATGGAGAAAATGAGAGGAAAAGATCAGCTCAGCCACACCAGGAATGGTCAGAATTCACTTACTCTGAAATAATTTTAGAGCAGAACCTACAGAGATGCAGGAGCACTGAAACTGGACTTTCTTTTCAGCTCAAAGTCCAAGGAACTCATACAACGACCTCAGAGTCTTCACTACCAGTGACAAGTGCCCTTGCAATGCTCTGCAGCATGAAAACAGTTTGGGATCACCCGACTTTGAGACTGGAGATGAAGCCCAGGAAAGTCAGTGCTGTGAAGGGCGTTATTTGGTTTGCTGCTAAGTTTACGAGTCCCAGAAGTCAAGCACTGCAGCCTGAAATCAAGATAAAACGAGCTGTATCTACTTTGCTGCAGGCTGCTTATCAGCAGCGTGGAGACATCCCAGAGACTCATTATATACAATATACATGAGAGATGTGGAAATAGTTCCTTCCAATTTATTGTAGTATCAATGTCCTTAGGTGATAGATTCCGTCTTTGTGAATATTATTAGGAACACTGGCACATGACTTTTCTGAAGACTTTTTTTTTCCAGGTGAGATCCACCTCAATTAACCCAGTGAGTACAGAGGAGATGAAGTACACAGGCTGCTATTCAGAAGTTGCCTGAATTTCATTTCAAATGGAAATTCATCACCATGGGTGAATTCACCCACTTTAGAGGGCTAATAAGAAAGTATTCAGCATCCTTGCACAGTAAGACCTTTAAGTGAAGTTGAAGTTTTGCATCCTACTTGATGCTTCACTGGGAGACTGTCATTCTCCGGCATCTTTCAGTGTGTGTTTTTTTGTACTTTTAGAATATTTATGAATGCATTCATCAGCTAATAAGAATTTAAAGTGCAATATTTGAAAGTTAACCCTAGACTTAATATCCTCTCCCAGTTTACATGAATTAAATGCTCAGTTGCTGCTGCTGTACCAGTGCATTTGGAATTTAACTTTATGCAACGATGATGATGGAAAATCATGGCATTGAAAATAAGATTCTTTTCTTCTTCAGACCGTCAAGATACAGCTCACTTCATGAGAAGGAAATACAGTATTTTCACAGTCACCACCAGTCTGTCTCCTCTTGCTTTACAGACCAGAAGCCCAAGGAAGTCTTGTTAAACACACATATTGAGAAATACAGCTTTCTCAGCACACAACCACCACAGACTCCAGCGCCACCCTGGCTGGACAACGTATCACGTATCAAAGAACAGTGTAGGGGTTTGTATGCATGAGCTTCTGCGCCTCTCCTCATCCTTTCCTGAGAACACCACCAGAACAGGTTTTAATCTTCTCCATCTCCACAATGTCTTGCTCTCAATCCTGCAGTTGCACCTCCAGACCATCTCCCAGTACCCCCAACGGTGTGCAAGGACCTCCAGAGCCTCTTCCCTGAATCCAAGAACAACGTCTTCCTGCCACTACTTCTCAGGTCTATTGTATCACAGACAGAAAGGGAAAAGGAGTTATCCCTACTTGATTAAAATTAATGTTACCTCTGAACACCACACAGAGGTATTATTACTTAACCTAGTCTTCAAGGAAAGAGAAAATCCCATCAGCTTTATTTTGTCAATCTTTGCAAAAGTCTGTAATTCTTATTAATACCTTCTGCCCGTGGTACTTCTGGAAACTGTTAAAACTGGAACAGGTCCCCAAGTAGCATGGAATAGCCACAGTCACAGAAGATATTCTGAGAACATGGAAATACTTCATGTCCTCATTTTATCTCTAATTTATGAAATAGATTCAAGACTCCCTCTCTAGAACTCAGTGAATGGGGAAAAAAAAAAAATCTTCCATTCACAACGCAGAGAGATGTGTCTCAAGACTTAAAACACTGGAGAGACTCAGTGAGAAGGGGGGTGGTTATTTTTCTTATTTAAAAAATACTTTTAATACATACATTACTATATATACATGCATATTAGTATGCAGTATGTATATATTAGTATATTTTAAAATACATATATATAGCAGTCAGGCAAAAATAATTCCAGCCCAGAACTTTAGCAATCCACTTCATCTGTATCAATGCATTTACAAGATAAAAATGTACAGCTTTTCTGAGGCAAAACAAAGACAACTGTTCTCACCGCAGCGATCACCAGTTAACAAAATCACCTTTCTATAATGGCTTGCTGCCTTGTTTACCTTTCAAATCCTTAGTAGCATTGCATTTTCAGACATATAAGAAAAATGAATGCTACAGGTGTTCCTTAAAAACTAGTAATAATGCATCACACGGAATGGAGAAGTTCATGAAATAATGATGCCACAAGGGTTCACAGCAGAGTGTGAATCGTGTATGATCAATTCTAATCTACTACAGGTGTGACTGTCTCACTTACTTAATAAAAGCAAGAGCGGATTGAGAAAGTTAAGTAAGTTTTCCATTAGGATGGGAAATATAAACTGGCATTTTATGCTGGGCTGTGTTTTGAGGTAGAGACAACTCTTCATCAGGTGGAACCCTCATGAAACCCAACCAACAGCCATTCTGACAGCAAACATCATTGCCTTTTTCACAGACCCAAGACAGAAAAGACAACAATCTTATTTAATTTTCACACAAACTAACATGTACTGAATATCTGCTGTCATTAACTCATGTCACGTTATCAGAGTGCTTTTTTCATGCAATATAAATCACTAAAAGAAATGCTCTTACAATCCAAAGCTTTCCTTCACGTCTCATGCATTTGGTGCCTTTCAAATGTATTAAAACTTGACTAGGCCTAAATCTTTCTTTTGCAAAATCCCATTTCTGTTTTTAACCAAAGCACAAGCTGGCTGGTCAGGGTGTGTCTTTACAACTGCCCGCCCCAGGTTGAAAGCTCCAGCTGAAACAGGTCAGGGTGAACAAAACTTTTGTATGCTTTGGCCACCTTTTATGTGAAAAGGCATATCTGCATAGTTTTGAGTAATCATGGGGAATTTAGGAGTGGGCTTTGAAGACAAGATAGACCCTTCTTCTAGTCCTGTGAAAACTGGAATCTCGGTTCCCACCATCAGCAACAAGCTCATCTGTATTTAAATGTTCAATATTTCATACATAACAGGTCAGGGCTCTGGGAAAAACACAGGTCACCAACATGAAAGATGGAATGGAACAGGCTATGGCAAGAAGTCAGGCAAAGAAAGGGTAAAGGGGCATCAGAGGTGGGGAGGACAAGGCTGTGATGAGGGGCTGGAGAGGGGAAAGGGTGGCACTAGTACAGGAGGGAGAGGCAGAAAGGATGAAATGGGGAATTGGTGGTTAAAGATTGCAGAGTCCAAACAAATGGTCTCCAGGATATACCTAATTAAGAAGCCTCTGCCAGCAAAGTCCTTCCTCACCTTCATCAGTGCCTGCCTGGATGGAGGAACGTAATATTTCCACTGCTGTCTGTGATTTCATTATCTTAAGTGCAGGGGCTAAATATTCACAGCTGCAAATGGACTCAGTGGGAGCTGCAATTTGGTTGTGTAAAGTGCTGTATATTGCTAAGTAGGCTGAAAAAAAACAGGTCCAGGTTATCTCAGATTGGACACCTGAAATTAATGGGTAGTTTTGACCTTAATCTCTTGTTGGTCAATTCACTCCTACAACATGGGGAAAAACTGGAACTCTCTTACCTCACAAGGAGTTTTAATTCAAGAAGAAAAACTCCCAAGTGTTTATGAACCAGTCAAATACTAAAATGATGAGCACTACAGAGGAGCCCAAAAGGAAATTAATAATTCTATCTTCAGAACACAGTTTGAATTATGAGCAGAAATAAGGCATAGGGGACACATTGATTAATGAAAGGAAAACAAAATATTGAATAGCCTCTCATTAACCGAGCATCCTACTTTGTGTGCGCTGAATGAGGCCAGGGTCCTGCGCAAAACTAGCATGAGACCATGTAAAGGCTTTATAGTAATGCAAATGAACATAAAGATGCAAATAAAGGTTGCAGAGACAGTTTTAATTCGAGGATTTTTTAAGGTTTGTGTGCTCTGTTTACCAGCCTTTCTAATATCCTTTAATGCAGGTATTTTTGTGTGTAACAGTTTACCAAGAAACATATTCAGTGAATGCTGAAAGGGCTGAATACCTCCATCAGATAAATCAATTATCTAACCTCACAAATACTTGTGTGACTGAAAAGTGTGTTTGACACACAATTTATACAGATGCAGTGCTTAAATATCCAGGCACACTCTAGTTCTTTTTGATCAGCTAATTCAAATCACTCTCCCTACGCAGAAGCTCCTTTGAATTGCACAAGCGTAAGGGCAATATTTTTACACGATATGGAAAACAAGAGCATCTATTCAATTAGGGGGAGATGCATGTTTAAAGCACATTTTGCCAAACGTGGCAGCACAGCATTATATGTGCCAATAAAGACACTCAACATCGACGACTTTTGAACTTGGTAATTTTCCTCAGAGTATGGTCATAGTATTATACTTTTAAAATGGAAATACATTTCAAAGAAATAGCCCAGAGGTTATGGAATATATCGCTAAGCTAATCACAGTCAGGTAATAATGTAGGCAGTATTAAAACCCCAGTGATAACTGCCCCGGGTATTTAAAGTACCAGCAGCATTTTCTGTTCTGCAATCAGAGCAAGGCAGCCGCTGCTGTATCTGAAACAGAAATGACACTATGCAGTTTCCCCCCTGATTTATAGGCTTTACACTGAAATATGCTGACCTCTGTTCATCTAACTCAGCATAACAACCGAATATACATATACCCTTTACTTTCCATCTGCTTTCACTTTCTCAATGGTATTTCCCATACCATGTGCTTTAAAAGAGCAAAAACACATCAATGGTTATCAGCAGGATAAAGACCAAGGCAAGGTGGTGCCTGCAAAGTCTTTGAGGACAAAAGTACTGTGTTTACTCATGCAACAGCAGTCTGTCCACCTCAACCCCTACACCCCAAACTCATACACAGCAATGTGCCCTGGGCCCACCTAGACAAAATGTTTCTTTCTGTCAAGGTGAGAGGCCAGATGAATTTTGTTGCACTTGCTGTCTCTTCTGAGATCCGGCCGGCACTGAAAAGTGCTTAGTTGTGGCTGGTGTATGCTACATTTAAACCAAAAATGTAGTTTCAAGCCCTTCTGCATCACACCAGCCTGCTGTCTGTCCTCAGGGTCCATGTGCAATGCTTGAACTGGAGCTACAAAAACGGGCCACTTGAGTCTGAAGAGATACCTTTCTAAGGGCTGTAATGCATCATCTGTGGATCAGTCCAGAGAGAAACCCATAGCGTTCACACAGCAGGGGGTTACAGAATCGATGCAGTCAAATTACACCGAGCTCAGCCCTGGTAGTGCCTCGAATCACGGGCACCATCACCAGCAGGAGGGCCTGAAACACAAACAAGCGGAGGCAAGGCACACAAAGATGTAACATTCCCAAATACCCAAGGAAGGAGCAATCACCGCTCTGAAGAGTTCTGCAAGTACACTCAGAAAACCAGAGCACTCGCCAGACATTTACAAAATCACAGAAATAGTGGGGAGTGCAGAATGTGTCTCAGATAAACAGCAATGAAAGATTTCAGAGAGCGTCTGTGCTTGGAAAGCACACAGCACTCCTCTGGACTAGGACAAAAGGCACAAACAAGTTAGTAAACTTCTCAGCCCAATGTACTGCCCCGCTGGCTAACAACAGAGATGTCCATCTTTCTAGAGGTGAAGGCTCTTCCCAGGCTCCCTTTTCCTTGACAGCATCACTTAGCAGTAACATCTGCCCCCAGACTCTCTGACACTTGCTAAAAGCAGCGGCTGAAACTGAAAAAGGAGATTGGGAGGAATTTCTTTGTTAGTCAAAAGTGTAAGCCACTTTCATTTGGCGTCTGCTAGGAATTGAAATAAAGCAAATCTACTTATAAAACAACTGTAAAGTGCTAATGCAATGCTGTATTATCTGAAAGATGGTTATTATAATCAAGACAGCTCTGCTTTACTCTGCAATCTCCTAATGAGAGACACTGGCAAGTGTTAGTCTAGATTTTGTGGAGGAAAAAAACCTTTCCATTATTTTTTACTATTTCATGTATAAACCAGGTTACACAGAAACGTGACACAAACCCCAGCTTTACTGGCTCTGCTTCTTAAAAGTCCAACGTGCACCTCTTGCAAATGGCAATATTTTATTATTATGCCATTACCAGTACTTTTCTTGTTGAGACTGAAAACTGCTTTGACTTACTGCTTTAAGAGAGATCCACAAAAGTGTTGTTTAAGCAGTCAGAAGCATTTGTCTCCTCAAACAAGACATTATAATCATTCCTTTTGTAGCCTACTAAAATAAGATTCCAGAAACACTCCTCTCTAAATGAGGATAAACAACATGGTGGCTTGATCACAGCACACTGCCAGAACAATCACACTTATAATCTGAGCACTGACAGCATATTTAGCAATCTCAGTTACAATTACTTCGGTCTCATTTCACAATATCCTCAGGATGATGATTCTGAGGATGTTAAGAGAGAAATCAGAACTGTTTCCAGAGATACGACCACAATTCAACAGCACAGACTAAGGAACAACAAAAGTCAACAGAAGTAATTTTAAAGGAACCATATACTTGAGCAAAATCCACATTTTTATGATGCTTATTTGTCAGCATTTTTTCCTCAATATTACCTGGAAAAACACAAGGCAGAAGCTGGAGGATTTCCCACAGAATCTGTGAACTGAAGCCATGAGGCTACATTAGAAGCAATAATACCAGCCCATTTTCCTAATGTTTAGTTCTTATTTTTATTACATATATATTTGCCACTAGTAAAAACTGCAGCATCCAAAGTTCTCGTGTCTAATTTCTGCCCTTTCAAACAAAAGCTCTTTCCAGTCTGGTAACCCAATGGGAAGTTTGTAGCATCATTTGTTAAATCAGATCAGTGCAATAGCTCTTATTTTAGTAATAGTCATTTCCGAGATCAATGAAAGCAGATACACATTGTAAAATAATCTGAAAAGTGAAAATAGTCTGGCATCATATTTTTCTTAAGCAAAATATTAAAATATAAGCAATGTAGTCTGAGAAACATAATCAAAAAGAAACACCTCCTTTGACATTAGAAATGCTCTGAACTACTGTCTATGTTGTTTCATCATTTTTTCCATTAAATCAGACACTTCTTCTAAATCAAGCCCTTGGGGAGTAAGAGACAAAAGTGATGAGAATGCAATGTGTGAATATAAAAGTGGAGCATGTGTTTTATAACTAAGTCTGTTCAGAGATCAAGGGAAATGTCACCGTTTATAGCCATCAGTAAAGAATCAATGTAATTATATTTGTAGTATCAATTCAGGTCATTATCCTAATACATACACCACAAAGCCACAATTACAGTTTACATCTGCATTGAGCAGGGCATTTAGCTCTTAACCTTAAGTAAAAAAAACACAACAAAATCCTCTTCTTTTCTTTTTCCCCACCCTACACACCTTCATTATTTCAATCTTGAAGCAAGATGCAGTTCAGCCATACAGTGCAACTGGATTTGCTCCGAAACCTCGGAGTCTGGGATCACAAGCTAAACCAGAGAGCCAGGTCTTCAAGCCTTTGATACATGTATGCAGCAAAAAACTTCATCTCAGAGGAAAGAGAGAATTCCCGTATTTGGAGAAATTCCTACTTCAAAATATAAGAGAGTACTCCACCAGGATACTTTTTTCGCCATGTTAACCCAGTCAATGCTGGCTCATTAAGCTTTGGGAGGGCTGAACTTCAGGGGTAGTGAGACGTGCTCCTCTGGTGCCCTGTTAAAAAGCCAATCTCTGCTGCTACCAACACCAAAACAAAGTGCTTTGCAAACCAAACTGTGTACAAGAAAAATAATTTGACAGCTCTTAATCCACCCTCCACAGCTCAAAAATCTGTGAAGGTTAAAATTATAGATATTTACACCGTAATGTTTTTGCGTCGTCGTCAAGGATGCATTGAGATGGAGAAGCACCAGATTGTTTCAGCCTGTCTGCACACTCACACGCAGTTTAACGGTTAACATGACTTTGTAGTCAACAACAGCAATGTTTTAAAACCCCAGACACTGCAGCAGGGGATTTCCTGCTAGGAGGTGATTTTTGGTTTTACTCCATTCAGTCTTTATCTACAGCCAGCCTCAAACTTGAATCTAAATTAAAAACCTGTTTTGCATGTGAGTCTACCTCCTCCTTCAAGAGCCCACCAACACCCATTAAGCATGCACAAAAATTACAGAGATAAAAACGTTCTTACAAGTTTTGAAAGGACTGCAAATCTGTGACAGATTTTACCAAAACTGAAGGGCATGGGAGCTCTGCTTGTTCAACTGGCATCCAATTTTTCAGCATTCAGAGAACTTCCTGCTGTTTCAGAATGGAGACACTTACCTAGAAAAAAAAACAAACCACACAGAGAAAACAATAAAAGACACATTAGGCAGAGCTGAAACTTCTGGGAAAGTTTCACTTTTTAAGTTATGAGATTGCATTGGACAAACTTTCATTATAGAATATAATTACATATCATAAATACTTTATTATAGTAAGGTTTCATTGATAAACAGATATCAAGTATTAATACACCATTAATACATACTTTTCAGAATAGCTAACCAATTTTAAAAAGTTCAACAACACTGGAAATTGCTGATGCTTATCACAACTTCCAGCAGGGATTTGTTAATACTCTCAATTTCAGTTTAATCAACCCTTTGTTCACCAGCTAGTAAAGTGAGCCCCAAGTCCAGGCTTTTACAAATCCATATGCACTAGGCAAGCTGCTATCAAAGTAAAACTTAAACATTAAAGTTCAAATTCAGGGTGCAACCCAATTCAGACATTTGAGAACACCCACTTCCCCTCTGGAAGCCTCGTCCCAGCAACAAAAATCAGCATGCTCAGAAACAGCACCAAGAGCAAAGGCCGAGTGTAACACAAGAGGGCATAAAACTGAGAAGAAAATTCACTGGAAAGAATAATAGGGAAGAATCTCCTAGGCAGAAAATGTATTAACCAGTTTTAATTATCTGCCAAATCTGTTTCTTTTTGCTATTGCCTGGAAAGATCTCCCCTCTAACATCAGTTAGCATGGACGTGTCATAAGCCCAAAGTATCTTGTGATTAGAGCTGGTGGAAATCTGGGAGAGGAGCTCAGCACTTGTGGCTTCCATTCACTAATCCTCCTATTCCAGACAGAATTTTAGCACAGACTTAAATCCCAGTGCCTCAACTGGACTTAAGTAGACATGTACAGTTGAACATCAGCTTAAGGGTTACCTGGAAAGGAAGTCTAATGGCTTACATCACTCTCATGCATTTCTCCTCCCAACCAGCTAGTATTTCCAAGTTAAAAAAAGAAAAAAAAAGAAAAAAAAAAAGAAAAAGTCTGCAATACTATTTTTATCCTTCTAAGCCTTCGGGACAAATGCTTTACAGACCTTCTAGTCTTACAGAGTGCAATTTATAAAGATTAAAGATTAACATTTATAGAAAAATGCCTTTCCCTAATACTGTGGAGATGCCATAAAAAGTAATACTTTTCATTATAATACCACTTTATGGTACATGAGAGCTTTAGTACCCCACAGGTCTTTTCCTCCTCAGTGGCTGGAGGGGAAAGAACACAGATTGCAAAAAGTAGATGTTTCCTTCTTTCTTTCTTTCTTTTTCCAGCTCAGCAAATATATATCATTACTTCAGTCCCTTCAAGGTGAGCTTTGTTGTGGAGAGAGATAAGGCCTAAAGCAGAGGCAAGGTTTGAACAAAATTGGTCATTGTATATGCATTTTTATCCGTTTTGACAATGTAGAATTTTAATGAAGGAATGCTACAAGGATTCTGCTCTGAAACAAGCAGTTTAATTCTCTCTGTAATTCAGAAAGCAAGTTTTAAGTAATGACTTTATAATTTTTAATTATCATGGAAGAATCCTTTTTATGTTCTCCTCTTCTTTATTACTCCAGTATATCGTATCAGAAATTTAATTTTCATTTTCTACTTAGGCAATAATATTTTTCATTATTTGGCAAATAAAAAACATTACAATGAACAAATTAGAGAGGGGCACATACATGAAATGGCATCATCTAGAGAGTATTTGTCTCAGTTTCGCATCCAAGCAACTTTTCAAATTTTGCAGTGGTTGTAATGAGTTTATTTCAGCCTTTATTCCCTTAACATGACAGCTCTCCACTCAGTGTCAGTGACAACAGCACATACAGCCACTTCTAGACCTATCCACATATTTACCAGTTTTCATGCTGTGCTACAGGGGATTCATCACCACTCTGTCTCTCAGTGAAAACCAAGAAATTCAAAAAAAGAGAGGGAATTCAGAGTATGCCAGGGATGGCTGACTGGGCTTAGGAAGAGTGTAGAAATGACAGGGCAGGTTTACAGCCAGGTCAGTGGGATAAATATTTGAAAAAGCTTGTTCTCATTTTGGCCACAAGAGTTGTTGGATGCCCAGTACAACCTACCCTGATGCTGAAGGCAGATATGCTTTCAAAAAGTGGCTCAAATTTTCTCTTCTACATCTATCCTCTTGACAAATCTTGTGAACTCTTGACAATTTTGTACCCATTTGGGTGAAAATCCAGTAGACAATATACAGTAAACATCTCTTCACCTCTGCCTATGTAGAAGTTAGAGTTTAGTACAATTTAAAAAAAAATCTCAGAACTAATTATCTGCAATACGTATTCTTATTTTTATACAATTTTGGTACTTGCCATCAAAATACCATGCTCATAAAAAATAGATTTGCTTCCTATACAGATGATCTATTACCACCACAGCTCATGTTATTTCCTCAGAAGAAAATGAAAAGCTCCATTTGAAACTCACTTAGCAGCTGGTTATTCTGCATTTCATACAGAAAGCAACACCCGTAAAGGTGAAAATGAATAATGATACATTTGTGAAGAAGCCACAAAAATTCAAATGGAAGATTTATCCAGAGCTTTGATACTCCAATCCTCTTAGAGCATTTATAAAATAATGTTCTGCGCAAAGCGAAGAAAAATTCATTCCACCCACTGTATGAAACCAAAGGAAATTCACCTTATAAAAGAAAAACAAATTAAACAGAAACGAGGAGGCCTAGCAGGCCTGTAATTCATTAGGAGCAGCCCTTAGGTCCCTCAGGAACAGCCTCACATGTTCCGCAGAGCTACAAAACGCAGCGAGGAAGCCAAGACTGGAATCAGCTGAACATCTGCAAACCCAAAGAATGCTTCTCATTTGTTTAATTCATTTTAACACTTTGGTTGGCCTTGGTAGTTGTCATCTCCTTTGTTCTACACCCAGAAATTTTCCCTGCTCCTATCTTCTCACCAGACCAAGCCCACTCCTTCTGCACAGCTTGTCTTTATCACCCTCGCCTCCAGACCAGCCACAACCTTCTCCTGCACAGCCCTGTCCACACACACCCCAGGCTTGTCCACCACCACACTGACCCCACACAGGGAAAGCCACGTCTATCTTTTATATTCCAATAACCACAATAACAGCTCCTGAGAGTACAAGGTCCTTGTAGAGCGAGGTCATGTCTCAATGCAATTTTGCTGGTGCCGAGGCAAGACATGGCCATCAGGAGTCCTGTCCAGGCTGACAAGAGTGAGCTACGGAGGGTGGCAGAAGGGCCCTCTGCTCCATTGGCCCTGGCCATCCAACCCTTGACCTGCAGTGGCATTAAATTCAGGCTAGAACAGGCTGCCCAGGGCAGTGGTGGAGTCACCATCCCTGAAGGTGTTCAAAAAATTGATAGATGTGGCACTTCAAGGCATGGTCTAGGGGTCAGGGAGATGCTGGACGAAGGTTGGACTAGATGATCCTAGAGGTCTTTTCCAACCTAAATGATTCTAAGAAAGATGCAAAGTCCTAATTTTCTGGACCCCTTTTCTGGTATTTCTGTGATGCTTCGTGGTCCTACCAAACTGCAGAGAATCTGCTCCTACATCTGTGTCTTACTAACATGGAAAGCCAAAATAGCTACTCTGCACTACAATGAAAGAAAAAAAAAAAAAGGCAGAGTAGACTTGGTCCTTTTTTCTCTCTTAGTGGACTTCAAATCATTGCCTGAAGGATGGCCAACACGGTCTTCACAGATAAAGCTCCCTGCAAAAATGACTCAGGGTGTCAGAAGTGAGACAAGATGGAAAAGTAATGGTGAAAGGGTAACAGTGTCAAAAGCAAGTGCAGGCCGTTGTGTTTTGTAAAAAAAATTGCCCCATCTTTACAGTTTTCCGAAAAAGGCTCAGGTGCCATGTTCAAGCTTTTTCTTCTTCAGTAGAGCTTGACTACAGGCTCAGAAGCAAAAAACAAACACATCCTTGTCCAGCAGAGAAGCGGCTATGCGTGAAGTTTTATGGAGAGAAACCGCATCAGGAAAAGGAGCTGTGTGGAACACAGCGGGCTTAGTCTAAAAGCACCGACGATAAACATCTGAGCTGAGTTTACAGTCCAACAGCAATATAAATGGTGCTGAACATCTCTCTGAAATACGCCTGGTCTATCTCAAGCTTGTCAGACTGAAAACTTGCATAAGGATTTGTGTGCAGCATCCAAGATTACCCACGAGATGACAGGAGCGCCCGCAGTTTGGGGTGGATTGCTAAAGCAATAAGGCAAAGTTTGACTGGCAGGGATGAGAAGGCTTTTGGAGTCTGGACACATGCAGCAAATCAGCTGCGTATGAAAGACACAATCCCCTAGTAAAGGCTCCCATTACTCCTTTATGTATGTACAATATGGAAAATACTGGTTGCGTTTTAAATTTTTAATGCATCCCATGTTCATACAAGTTCTTATTTTTGCTAGAAGGGAGCTTCTAGGCAATGTTGCTGCCTGTACACCTTGAAACACAATCTCTTTTTTAACAACTGCAATGAATTGGACGATGCACGTTAAGGAAGTCAGGTTGTTTCTAGCTGCTGGGATAAAATAGGTCAGGAGAGCAGAATACAAGGAGACTAACTCCCACTGATTGGAGTAACATCTAAAACCACTGTTTGTACCCCATATTTTTCAAGCTGTCCTTCCATTAAAGCTCCCAGCTCAGACAAGAAGTACAGAACAGTGTGTGACACAGCTATAAAGGTGTTCTGGCATCTGAAGTAGGTGATAAAAGCACTGGGGGAAAAAAAAAAAAAGCTTTCAGGCACCTCATTCTCAGCCAAAAGGGAATCATCCTCTGAAATGAAATGAATTAATGGGGACAAACGTGGTTGAGGTCAAGAGGAATGATCCATATTAACTGCTCCCATGGCTGAAATGTTGTGGAACACAATTCCAATGACGAGGACATATACAGATGTTTCAATTATACTGAAAATACATTCCTCCCAGGAAACAAAGCACAAACTAACCCATTCTCTGAAGCTGAAGCAAGTTGAGGGAAAACAAACAGATCTTAAGCCAATCTTGTTCTAACTCCTTAAATTCTTGTTTGTAATGGTAAAGGCTTAGCAACCATTAAGAAAAAAATACTTGGGTTTTGCGTATCCTTCAGTCCCCAAAGCACAACCTGTACTAGGACAGGGTAAAGGCTAAAACACAGGGGCCCCATTTGAGGAGCAATGCACTTCAGTCTTCTGAGGAAGACAATAAATGAGCTCAGGAACATTTCGCTACTTTATAAAAACTGACATTTTACATGTAATGCCTGATTAATTTGTCCCTGAATTGAATAAAGACTTCTGGTCAAAAATGGGTTAGGGTGACCAGAATTAGCACTTCAGAAGAAAAATCAGGGATAGGAGGGATGGGTGAAAAACTGCAGCATCGACTATCAGAGCTTTGCACTCCTCCAGAGAATAACAAACTACTTGACAGCTACGAGACCACAATTTTCTACCTAGCCTACAAAAAATATTTCCTTTTTGCCTAAAGAAATATTAATTTTTCAACATCCCATTTAATAAATAAATAAATAAACAAGGCAAACAGGGAAAAAACCTCCTGCCAGTCACAAAACCCACAGCAGTCTTTACCGCTACACCTTGGAAGACATCCTCCCAATGAACCCATACACGTAACAGATCCCTTTGTAATACCACACAGAAATTCTGCAACAGCTACTCCCAACAGATCCCTCAGAGATAAAGACTACAAAACTGAGCTAAATTATAACAGGGCTCGGTATAGCAGGGCAACATAACATACAATTACTGTAACCTTGCCCTGAGGCATTTCACAGGGACATGAAAAAAAAATAGCCTGCATTTAACAGTTTTTCCTAAGCAGAAAAAACCGAAGAGGCTCATTTTCTGTTCCTTCCAAAGCCAGCAGCATTGGGTTGTATTAATTAGATGGAGGAAAATCAAATGACGGATCCCATGGTGAAGGACAGGTTTGCTGGGCAGGAGTTAGAAGCTACACACTCTAGTTTCCCTCTCGTATGAGTGGAAAGAAGTACAGCACGGCATTGCAGCAGCTCGTTAGTAAATGAGAGAGGCAGATAAGAGAGAAAGCGGTTCCTCCCTTAAGCCAGCCAGTGACCACACTCCGTTCTGGAGTAACTTCATGCAGTTTGCAGAAACTGGTTCCCGAAAGACCATTGTAAGGACCTCAAATTATCCCTGACACCATCCCTGTGGCGTCTGCCCCTCCATTACAGCCACGCTTTGCAACACAACCAGAAACAGCCTGTGCCCAAGGTGTGACAAAATGGATGGCACTCAGCCCATCTCCTCACATGAAGGGAAACAGCAGCTGCCCAGGTGGCTGGAAAGACCAGGCAGAGCTTTCAGAACTGGGTCTGGAAAGAATTAGTCTCTGCTACGACAGGAACTCTTGTAGGACGTAAGTATTGACACTGATGAATCCCTTAATAAAAATTTAATTTAGATGTTTCTCCTAAAAGAGCTGTGACTCCCTGTTCCCACCCAAATAGAAATGCTCGGTTGTTAAGCTCCACTGGCTAATTCTCCATTGGTACTTCAGTCTTGTTCAGTATCTCCAACGTCACCTTAACAGCTGAGCAACCAACCGCGAGAATGGCATTACTCTCTGCTCCTGCTTAAGCAAAACTCAGTGTTTATCTCTTTTTTTAATTGGTAAAAAGGAACTTAGCTCTATGGATAAAGATCATCCTGTCTAGACAACCATCATGAAGTCTCTGCTATATACCACTTTGCTTCATTACATGCACAGATACATAAAAGCTTGTTTTCCAGGATACTGGACAGATACAATACTACAATAGCGTGTTCACATCGATCAGAGATTAATGCCAAGCGAGGCTCTGGAGCACACAGCCAAAGTCATGCAGCTCTGTGTTTAGAGCAGTAAGTGTCTGGGCTTACCGGGATTACAACAACTACATCTAGTGTCACTAGTGCCTCACCGGGACCTTTTGAAACTCGGTTCCTGGAGCACGCACACTCAATACAATGTATATAAAAAAGGAATGTATTCAGGGTTCCTCCCCCTTCAACCAGTATCACATAGAAACATGGCATCAGGAAGAGCAAGGCAAGCAATTAAACACTGATGACCAACAAAGGGCTGGAGTACACAGGAAACCGAGTTCAGTCGCATTTACCAAGACCCCAAAAAATGCAGATTAGATTTTGCACCTAATGAAGCTTCATTTTTGCATCTGCATGAAACTTCAAGCCATCATCAGGTGTCAAGTACAAATGCTTGGGAAGGAAATGCCAACCCATTTGGAAACCACAGCACTGTTCTGAGCAGTCAGGATTACATCTGGTGACCATGGCACAAACTCACCTGCGGGCATTTCTGATTGTTACTGATGCTGCAATTCAAAAGCTGACCCACAAGTGCACACTTGGCACGCCAGCCAATCCAGCTAGCAAGAGGGGGAGGAAAAGAAAACGAAAACCACAAAAATCATTAAACACAGAATCACCCAAACCCTCTGATCCTTAGAAATGAACTGATTTCCCCTGTTTTTCAGGGAGGATGAGGAGGACCAGATTTTGAAGTTGTGTTGCTGAGACATGGGTCCTCTGAGTCCACAGGTGCCCGCTTCACTCCTAAGAAAAAAACATCTACAAACACAGTAGTATTAACACAAGTATCTGCTATTATTTCTTAAACACAGGATTTTCTACTGCAGAGATTGCCCCCATAGTGGAGATACAAAAAAAAAAAAAAAAAAAAAAAAAAATCTTTCCTCCTTAAAGATCTGAAGATGAAGAATGCAAAACTCTATGACACCTCATAATGCAGTACCATCCTCCTCAAGAGCTATTTTATGTAGAAATAGGCTTTGATGCAAGAGGAATTAAAAGGACAATATTAAGCGGAGAAATTAGATACTATTTCATCTCATTGTCTCAAATGGTGCCATTAGCGGCACTTAAAATAATGATAGTTCAAGATTATTTTAATTATGTTTCATGCTATTTCAGGGTGCACTGATGAAGGACAGGGATAAAGGAGAGGTTCGCTGTGGTGGGCACCATCAGCACAGCCCAATACCCCATACTTAGGATGCAGACCTGAACTTCTCACACCCTGCTATTAACTCCCTATTGACACCTCTAACTCAAGGGCTGTCAACTCCCAGCACCAACTGGATAGTTAGACTGTGCCTAAAGTGCTTATTTATTTCCAGAGATTTAATTTGACAAATACATATTTTTTTCTTCTTTTCTAGACAGTCATAAACGCTGAGTGCTTTTCAGTATCTTCAGACAGTTTACTCCGCAGTTGACTCACGCTGCTCTGGGTCAATTCTAACACGTTCCAGTTCTACACTAGCTAATTGTCCACAGATAGCTATCAACAGAAACAGTGCAGCTAAGCAGAACAAAGGATTTCATCCTCCTTCAAAATTAGATCATAAAGTACTTACAAACTGAATTTTTCCCCTCAATGTTTGTTAACAATTTTGAAACTACTCTGTCCTCAAAGCGGCAAGTTAATTGTGTACCACTCAGAAATTCCCTGCAAAATCCCATTACAAAGTAGCCTTCAGTTGAATAAAACAGACTGTCATATATCAAATAATTTTATTCTGATTTCACCATCATGCTCTAGAATAATGCTTATTTTATCTCCAATCCAGCTAAAACACTATTATTAATCATGTATATTTCCATATGGACACAAAGCCTGAAGAGGTGGCTTTAGACACACAGGAGAGTATTCACACCTTGTAACGAGGTGGGAAGTCTAGAGGAGTAGACAGGAACCCAAGCTTCCACCTAACTACTGCAGCCTCTGACTGATGACTCAGACTGCTCTGGAAACTTTATGGACTATCTAAAGAACTTGGGTTCCCAGCAGATTCCTGAACGAGATGCCTGTTTTGCGATGGTGTCAGTATCTCATGTTTTCTATTAGATTAATTGGAAAATGTGCTGCTAGATCTCTTCAGGGGAAAAAACCTCATTCTTTACTATTAAATTCTACAGGTTCCCAATTTTTTATGTAATCAGATAACTAAAACACTAGTTATGCAGAAATATTTTCATAACTTTGACAATTACTTTAAAATAGGAAATAAAATGTTCAACTTGACTGCAGGCTCATTTTCCTATTCATAACACACTGAATATCATAGAAAATCAAAAACTGATTCTTTGTGCAGTCACAGTTTCATACTCACAATTAAACAGCAGATTTTGATGTACAGTAAGCACATCAGACTGGCAATTAATTGCCTTTATAGCGCAGAGTACTCTGTTATAAATGTCTGTAGCAAGAAAACTGAAATACCGTTTCTACTAAGCATTACTAAACCCATCAGAAATACAACAGAGCAGAGCATTTTCACTGTCCCTCTCTCCCCCCAACTCTCCTGCTGAGAATATATTTAGCCTGTGAGGGATAAAAACCATAAATGTTGAATCATCATCACATTCTGGATGATCTTCTTTTAACCTAATCAGCCTAAACTAGGACCAGTGCTGCTGAGAAGTGTGTGTTAATGTAGTAGAGACATCACCATGCACATCAGGTCCAGATAAAAGGGCTCTGAGGCACATCATTCTACAGGAAATGAAGCGTCAGTGATGAACTTTGGTTTCTCATTTTAAATATTAAAACAGGCCGTGGAACTTTGCCCTTTCTAACTGGGACTGAACAGACAATTTGAAAGGTTAATTAAATGACTGGCATGTAAGGGGGACACGACACAGTATCTGTAGAGGAAAGTCCACCCATGGAAGGACGTGGCTTTAAGTCTGAAGGCAGCATCAAGAGCAAGACCAAAGGCCACAGCAGCTCAAGGACACTCAGGAAAGTCGAGGCATGTCAACTAACGGTGTGCAGTCAATGTGCAGAAGTCGCAGTACATTAAACCTCAGTATGAACAAACACTCCCACGAGAGAGCACAGTCATACTCCTGGGTTTTAGCTTTAAAGCTGTTTTTCTCCTGAATGTCAACATCCACACACCATTTAATGTGCCTTAACTCGTGCTTCCCACCCACCACAGAAAAAAACTTTCTGGAACTTCTTAAAGCAAACAAGGCTGGTGGTTTACAGCATACATCTCACAACTGGTTTTGTTTACTCCACATCTGAGCTTCTCCTTATGGAAGATTATTTGATTGTAAAGGTACTGCTGGGCACACAGCAGATGTGATGGAAAGCAATTCTATCCTCAGAGCTCTCTGATGCCCAGTCTTCACAAGCATTAGTTTGAGAAATTAAATAAAAGAAATTAAACAGCAGGACTTTTGTGTTTTATCTGACTCGGGTACAAGAGTGGTGGACAGCAGCATATCTCAAGTCATGAATGCGGGACAGGCTCCTTCATATCTGCACCTCTGTCCCCATAAAATTCAGAAGGACCCTCACCACTGATGTTGAAGGTACCAGCATATCATCTGTGCAGTGTTTGACCCTGAACATCCCCCTTCAGCAGTAGGAGGAAAAGGCACGTGCACCGCAGGTCAGCCATTACCATTTGTAATAAGTATAAGTGAATTTAAAAATGAGGCACTTTTGATATTCAGAACTTAAATTTTACATAGAATTTATGTGCATGCATACACAAAACACTTCTCTTATTACATCTCCATATGTTTTATTGACTGATGTATAAACACCCACATGAACTTTTGTTAGATTTCTGCCTCAAGCACTTTTATATCACTTATTAAAACAACTATAAATTGTATAAGACTCACGCTAGCATCTCCAATAAGTTTTCTCCCCTCTTCCCTCTGTTCTTCCCTCTTTTTATAAAGCAAGCTGGTCAAGAAAATGAAATCCAGATTTTTCATCCTAGTCAGTCATTAGGAGAAAAAGAAATCCATAAATTTATTGAAAGCTTGGATTCCTACTACAACATCTTGAAGTGCTCAGTAATTCCAGAAAACCTTTGCAGGTAGCCATACAGATACTAAGGCTCTCGTCTATTTTAACACAGGCCACAGGAGCAGTTCTTTGAAATAGTAAACAAAAAATGCCCAAGGCATTAAAAAATAATATTTTGGAATAGAAAAAAAGAAGAATTAAATGTTGGAAGCAATCATAATTATGTTTTAAAGAGAGGTTTTGATTGCTTAACCTAAGTTACCTAGGGCATAACAATTACCAAATTCATAACTCTTCCCCATCAGAGGGTAAATGGAAAAGTCTTAATAATCTAAAAAATATTGCGGTATCTTTCTCTGTTTGGAGTGAATCAATGATATTTACAGCTCCAGAGGTATTGAATTTCTTTTGTATCAAAGAACACCAATAATAATGTACAATTCCATTATGGAAGTGCATCTCAAGAAAGCGAGCACTGCCTAAGACTACAAAAAAGGAGAAAGTCAGAACTGTAGTGCCAAGAAAACATGCCAATCTTCTCCCACCAGCTGGAACAATCGACTCATCTCAGGTGTTTGTAGCTCACCATATAAAAATGGGATGAAAAATGGAGACTAGTAACTATCAAGACATTTTGTGTAGTTTGACAGGAAAACTTTACAGCCTGTCTCCACCAAAAAAATATTCTGAGCAAATAGGAGTTGCTCAGGGAAAAAAAAAAAAAAAATATATATATATATATATATGTATATATATGTGTGTAAAAGAAATGAACAGAAGACAGCAGAGAGTTTGCATTGATTCTGAAATCTAAAGTAATTCAGAGATACAAGCATTCCCTAGGAGCTGAGGAGGAAGGTATGGTTAGCAAAGACAGAGGAAAGTGTCTGGTGTAGCAACTCCACAGACCTTCAGTCAAACTTTTTTTTTGCCTGCAAGAAGAGTAGTTCATTCTCTGGTTGCTCCCTGGCTTTATTCTCCCACCTATGAAGAGTGTCCTCAGGCATCATCCAGCAGTTACAGAAGGCCCTATGGGAGTCATTAAAGTAATTAGAACTCCTGGAATGTCAGCTGCAGATGATGCCATGGAGGACAACACATCCCTACCCTACTGTTAATATGAGACGTTAATTTTGTGAAATCTTTTCTTTTGTGTTCTGCTTTCTACATTAACTATTTAAAGCAGAACCCAAGAGAAAAGACCTACAAGGATCTCAGCAAGCAGGATATCAAAATGCGCTTGGTTACCATGACACTGACATCTAATTGTTTGTAACTTTAAATGACTTAACACCTACTTTCGCGCAACTTTTAAATACTTAGTAAGTCGATTGACTCAAATAGTGAGCATCTAAACATGCAAGAAGTTAGACTTAGCTTGCTCCTTTTGAAAATCAGCGTCTAACTTGATTCCTGTTTCGAAGGATAAAAATATCATCTTAGCTGAAGGCTATCACAGGCACAACACAAATTCCAGATGGTGCTGAGATCAAGCTCAGCCCCTAAGTCTGACACCAGCTCTGGACTGGGAGGTCTCCTCCATCCTGGGACAGCACATGCCACCATGGAATTCCATCACAGCTGCTGCTGAGCTTGGAGACAACCTATACAAGAGTTATTTCAAGAGTCTTAATAAAGAAGAAATTCCATATTTACATGAACAACAGATATTTGGGCACAGCTAAGCAAAAGATGCCACTTAACCTACCAATACCAACAAAAAAAATGTGCAGGTGCACCCCAGATACCCAAAGAGGCATGGTTCTTGCCCCAGATTTTCTGAGTCAAAGCGTAAAGCAAGTCTATGAAAGGGAAATGAACATTAACAAACCACTGCTTGATGATCTGTAAGTAGTATTGCTGGCCTTCTAGAATAACTGATTATTGTGAAGTTGTGAGAAGTCATTACACCGTAAAGGAAGAAAGATCCTCGATATTAGAAAGGGCTAACACTTAAATCTATATGCAATATGAATTCATTTTGTTTCTCTTTATACTTTGCTATTCTTAGACAGATAACGGTTTCATGAGCCCTGATTTATTGTCCATATGTATCAAAATAGGAATGTGCTCTTACTTTTCAAAGCATTAAATGAGATTTACTCCACAGTAACTTCATTCTGACTTACCGAAGCAGGATTTTCCATGCCCGGCACTGCTACCACAATAGAAAATCTTCTCCAAGAAATGCAGAGCTTAGTGAAAAAGTTACTATTACTAGTGTTGTGATACTTAATATTGACAGCCCAGGCCATCAAACATAACTAGTCTATGACCAGAACTGTCTGGAGGACATAATGGATTAAAGAAGTGGAACCAGAAAAGCAGAGCTGAAAAAACGCAAGTGCTGTCCTCAGTACTCCTGAGGACTCTCAGCATCCCAAGCTGCACCACCACAGTCCCTCCGGCCAGGGCTGCTCCCTGCCCAGTGACAGGGCAGGAGGTGATGGGCGCAAACTGAAATACAGGAAATTCCATTTAAACACAGGAAGAAATTACACAATGTCCACAGGTGACTTCCAGCCTCCACTACTCCGCAGTTCTGTGACCTCCAACATGTCTGCTGTTCACAGACATGAGTATTACTAGCACAGTATTTAATAATTATATCCTTAGCTATGTATAGATTTGGAATCCAATTTAAGAGACTGATAAAATATCCTTGATTTTAATAGCTCATCACAGTGACAGTCTGGTCAATACAATCCCTGACTCACTACTCACATTGCCTCCTTCTGTTGTCACAAAATAAATCATGCCAAAATAACATGGAAGCTTTCTATACATTTTTAACTGTTGTATAAGTTATTTCACATTTCTGTGAAAGAAAGACTGTATTTCCCTTATTACAAAAATAGGGGAAACTCAGAGACAGCTTATAAAGTGGTTTTCACAAAGCTACATATAGCTAGGATTAACTGACACTGCATTCATGAAAAAAACCTAAAATAGCAACAATAGGAAAACCTCTACACAGCACATATTCATGAAGTGCCTTCCTAGCTTTGGCCACACTTCAACAACTTACTCAGAGCTGAAGGGAAAATTCAGATTATTTTTGAGTATATGTACAGTCTGGACGCTTTGTCTGCATTTCACGTCAGGTGCTGTTCTGTATCTATTTGCTACTTGTTTCACTGCTCCATAAAGTTCTGCAATATTAAATTATATGCAAATAGCTATGAAATTATGCAGTTGGAACTAGAAGCAAGCTGTGTCCGTCACTTCAAATACACGCAGTCATGAAGAGATGCTGCTCTATGCAAGCAGCATTTCGGTTCTGATTTCCTCCTTTTCAGAGGACTCGGGGATGGACCAGTACCTACTGAAGGACACTTGCAACGACAGCGGAACATCTCGCCCCTGTACTGCTTATGATCAAAGCTTCCTTTTCACCAAATCCTATCTCTGGCAATTCCATGTTTTGCCTATATTACAACAAGACCCCAAAATGTTTGCCTTTATCCAACTATTTTCTTACTAATATTATTTTGAAGAGTTTAAGTAATATTGAGCATATATTGAATAGTCCATTCATTAATGGCTCACACAGTCTCCGACAGTGGGGTCATCACATCCATTTGAAAAGTTTCATGGGAATCTATGACATTTCCCTGAACTATCTCCAAAGAACAGGTTGCAAGGGAATGAGGTCTTCCTGAGGAGCATATTATAAAGGCAGCTTTTATGATATACATTAATGGAGGTCAGAGGCAAGGCTACTGTTCTCATTTATGAAGGGAAAACACTAGATCATAATGATGGCATGAGAATAGTGGAAATAATAAAGTCATTCCCCTAGTTCAGGCAAGATTAGCACATTTCGCCCAGTTAAGTCCTTTTCACTATAAAGCACTGCCTAAAGGTGCCTTTACGTATAGATCTGCCGACAGCGTAGAGCTGGGTGCGTGTATCGCATCAATCACAGCCGTTGACTTTCTGCCTAAAAATTACAAGGAATAGATACCCCAATTCAGAGCAGAAAATCGATTCAATGTTCACGGCACTTGGTGGAGAAGATGTGACTCTTCAGATTAGAGCAAACAACTCCAAATGTAGACCAAAGCCTAAACAATGGTAAGTTTTCATTCCTAGCTTATATTAGGAAGTTTTGTATCGTACTCACAGGCACAGTGACAGCTCCAAGTTTCTTTTTGAGCTTGTAGATACAAGCACTGACCCGTGCCTTTGAGGTCGTGTTAACCACTGTTAAGTGCATACTTGTAACTCATATAATCCTTTTCTAAATTACTTTAAGATGAAAGAAGCAAAGAAATAGCCACGTAGAATCAAACATGATTGCTTCCTATTAAATGGCTGTCAGTTCCACCAGATCTGCACCAACCTTGGATCAAAGGCAGTCACACTTGGACACTTTTCCTTTAATAGCAACATTCATGCCTGGGCAGCACTGGAAATCTTTAGCTTTGTTCCGATGCCATCTCCGTGGTGCATATTGTACTTAGCGTCTCTGGCTTCGTACCTTTGTTCAGTTTTGAACAAATACTTGTGTTGGCAGAGAAGTACAAATATCTTGGTGCAGGACAGCTACTCCCTTAAAACACTTGTCAAGCCCAAACTTCTTGTCATTTACATTTGGGAAGAAAGAATGCAGACGTGCACAACATATACAAAGCCTCTTGTAAAAATTCACCCCTTTAATGAACTGTCCACAGGCCTATTCCCAATGCTACCCTAGCTCAGAAACCCAGCTTGAAATCAGCCATAAGAGCCACTAGAAGAGTCAGGTCTTAAATTCAGAGCAAGTCAACCACTTATTGCAGCAGCTTAAAGTTGTCTTATACTGTAAGGTTTAAGCATTATGGTGAAAGTAAAGAGATCAAAACCACTGCCTTATCCTAATGCAGTGCAGCTAGCAGTAAGCAGCTGAAAACTCTTCATGAAGAAAAACGAAAATTATTGTCCTAATTTAGAAGAGTCCGCAGACCAGCAGAGGTACCTGCCAAGTACTCTGATCTCTGTTGTACCAGATAAGAGGATAAGGAGCACCCCCATATATTGCATACATATACATTATTATCTTTTATCTAAAGGTATTAAAATTTGGAGGTTAGGATGCTGGGTTTTCCCATTTAAACAAGACAGAAAAAAGCCTATCCCCTGAATATTCTTCTTGGGCATTCATTGCCGTGCTCCGCAAGAGAACGCCCACTCTGCTCCCTCTGCAAGCACCCCTGCGTTGGCAGTGGCTGTGATCAAAGTTTCTCTTGGCTTTCAGTGGGGATTTGGAAGCACAACCTTTAGATATAAAAGAGTGTTAAAGAAACGAGAGGAAAAAAAAAAAATTAATCCAAACCCCTCGTGTTTTGAAGACCTACAGTAACTCCAAAGACTTGCCTAATACATACACCAAACTCAACATCTCCAGGCTTTAGCTTATTAAATAGGGAAAAAATGTAAAAATGCAGGACCTGGATGAAAGTATCATTCTTTTCTGCTTTATTCCCAAGGTTTTGAAGTTGGGGACTTTGTTCTTAGCAAAACTACTTTGGTAACAACTTTGTCTCCACTGGATGAAAATCTTTATCATGAAACTACCTGACCTAGTTTAGTTCCACTGTCCAGTTCTGCTCTAGAGAGTTTTCTGATTACACGCAGAGTTATTCCATACCTCTTTTGATGGTTGAGGCATTCAAATTTGCTATCACATCCTTAGCAAAGTTGGTATGAACATTTTGCAGGTCTTGTGCTAACGCAAACTAGTAGACATATCAAGAACTATAGTTTCTAGCATCACAAAAACCAATTAACCTTTGCCAGCATTATGCACTATAGAGAACTAAATATAATAAAACACTTTTGAAGTATTGCTTAATTCATAGAGTGGTTTCTCAGAGGTAATTACGAACAGATATGCACTGAATCACAGCATGTTTTGATGTTGTTCTGTGTTGCTCTATAAGCTTCAAGTTTGACTCCTTCAGCTCTGCAAAACTGTACCCAAGCCCTGGCATTTGCTTCTCTTAGGCTGGCTAATTCTTCTGCAGATAAAGCTGGCAAAAAAAGCATGCATGGCACGTGGAGCTTCACAGAAATAAATCTGCATCTTACAGAATCGTTCACTTCTACACCGAGCATATATATATGTATGTATGTATGTATTCCAAACACGATGCATTTTGGGGTTAACAAAGCCCATGTATCTCTAGCCTTTCAGAAACTGGAAAGAAAGGTGGGTAGAGGGACAGAGGACATGCATTTTTAACACATACCATTGCCCATATCTTGAGTTTGTGCAAAGGCAAAGATGCCCAGGCAAGACTGCATTTGTGGGATTCTCTGCATAAGAGAGACACATTTGGCAATGCCAGATAAAATGTCTTATTAGCACTGGTATGAGAACACTGTATTGATAAAAAATGTACAACCTACTTAATAGCCAGAAGATGAACACTATCAACCTTTAAAGACTTCTCTTTCTGAAAATCTGAAAATGTATCTTTAGAAAATATTGAAATATATTAAGGCCACTCAAGCATGTTCAAACACTAAGCTAACAACTCTCAAAGACCAGGAGGTACATGTTTGGTATAGCTGATCACATAACCTCTGCAGAAGTTACATATGCAGGCAGAAGGCAGACTGGAGCCTGACGAACCTAGTGGGTATTTGAGCCAAGAGTTCATTAAAACAACCTAAAGTATATATGCTCACAAATTTCACCAGTAACATCAGCACACAACCTAGAACTGATCTGCCAAAAACAGATTAACTGTTAACAAGTTAATCTTAGCCCTTTAACAAGTGGCTAAGTCACAGGGATATTTTAGCATCTTATTAAAGGTCTATTATCCATGTCACTGCTCTTTCCCAAAAAGTGGTTTTCATCATGCTTCACCTCTGAGGGAAAAACCTAAAAGCACTATATGTATGAATTCAATATTAAATTGCAGAAAGCTGATTTCAATTTTAAGATTGGATCCAAACTGTGTCCTGCATGCACAGAGCTACACGTAGCACTAACCGCTATCAATGATACGGGCACCAAGTGTCAGGTGGAGAAATACACAGGGTATAAATGGCACTTTGGGGTGTGGATGTTTTTTTCAAATAGCCCTTTCAATTGCCAAAGGGATTATCTTGTTGTAACAGTCTGCTCTATCTGTTTCCTTGGTGTTGATCAGCTATGAAGTCAAATCCCAATAATCAAGTCTATTCAGATTTCCTCCACCCACTAAAAAAAAAAAAAACAAATTGGAAGGTGGGAAAAAAGAAAAAAAAAAAAGCTTCCAGCTGACCACCCAGGAGTATCTAATCTAACAGTAAAAGGTGAATCCTCTATGACATGTATTTTTTGGTTGGGTTGATAGGAAGCCTGAGGGTGCCAGAAAGGCAGACCAAAATCCTGAACAAACCTTTAAAGTGAAAAAAGCAACATCTGCCCATGGAAAGATAGGAAAAGCAGGGTCTAATACAGACTGACACACCATAACTAGTGTTTATGTATATTGCCAAAACCATTGCCCTCTGAAATTTCTAAGTAAATTTCAGATTTCGTCTCTTAATCACTTCAGCATTCTGCTCTTGTCCAAATGTCTTGTCAAAAGGCATTACCATGACTTAAAAACTTTAAGTTCAGAGGGATGCTAGAGAAACTTAAACAATGACTACGAAACATGGCACTTCTCATCTTAAATTTAAAACAGATTCTACTTTCATGATATGAGGAACTGTGTTCTGTGCTCTCAAAATTTACACCACCTCCCAGGGCCGGAATAAGAAAGCATGTTGAATAATTCTTCTCTTATCACCTGCTACTGAAGTGTAAAGTAAATCCGCTGCTGTTCAATAAAATTCCTCCTTGAAATCACAAGTCTCTCAGTTACTCTTTCTGTCTCGGTGGCATTGAGTATTCCAGGTCACTGCACAGGTTAAGTGAACAACCTCACAAATGCAGAAATAACACAAACTGAGACTGTTCCAATTTCCCCACAGTAGCGCTTTAAGAAAGAAAATAATCAGATCTACCATCTCCTTACAGATCCGCACCCCCTGCCTTTTATTTATTTAAGATTTTGGTACTTATGGCCTCCTTAATACAACTGTGTCTCCCTCGAGCGTTCGTTTCATAGCCAATTGTTCTCATCCAGAGCATCCCCACTCTCTCCAAGTACCTTCTCTCAGAGCCAGTCTGAGCTCATCAATTTTTGGTTAAAGCTGTCTCTGATACTGGATTTACTGTGTTCTGACATTCAATGTGGGTTTGGGGTTTTTTTCCCCCCCACACTTTTTTCCCCTCTGTACTCGAAGTAGTTCATTAACCCCGCATAAATGCCAATTAAGAGATTTTCTTTTCAAAAAGGAACACTCTCTCTATGAAACCCATTTAATTACAGAAAAGTGCATAGCTTAAATATAACAACCTCCTCTCCTGTTAATTCAGCTGTGGTGAATTTTGCATGCTCTATTTTATCCCCTGGTTACAACATAAAGGAATACTGGAAAACACTTTTCCTGGGTTTTTTTCCCCTCTTTTTAAATTTTTAAGAAGTTCCTGCAAGTTGGGTAAATCCTGATGGTTTCAATCTTTTGGGGATTATTCCCACTGAGACCAGAAAGCACAACTTTGGGAGCTGCCACAGGTGTTTATTCTAAGAGCATCCACGGGTCCCATGACTGTACTAGCTGGGTGCTCACAAATACTTCAGATTTTTCTCCTAGACACGTTCTTGTAGAAAAGTTATCTTCCATTTACAGGATGATCGTGAGACTACACCACTTGTTCAGGATCTAAACCTGGCTCATCCCCTTGTAGGGGGCAAACACTTTGGTACCCTGTTCCCAAACTCCAAAGAGACAAAATCCCACAGTCCCAAAAAGACTTTCCCTGTCAATCAGCAGATCTTCAAGGGACCAAGCAGAAGAGGCAGGGAAAAAAAAAATTATCAAAAAGAGTGCAAAAGTGTTATTATTATCATGTTTTAGACAACTTTGCCTATTTGGCATAATGTGACTAGATGCAATGGCAGAAAGGTGTGGGGTTTTAACCAAGGAAAGATAGTTTGGTCCAATGAGCACGTTCACAACACTAAAAAAAGCCACCAGCTTCTCAGGTTTGCTTTCCGAGTCTGCTTCTCAGCTGGTATAAATTGATAATACTGCTCTGAGGTAGTTCTTTTTATGTCTGCCTCGCTCTCTGTGGAGTGTTCTTGGCATACGGCATGGCGATCGTGGGGGTTTGTACAAGAAGAGGAAGCATCCAACCAATGACATAAGATAAGCAGAATAATTAAAACTCCTATTTAGAGCTATGAACTCTAGAAAGAAAAGTGTGCAGATCACTAGTTACCAAAATACAGCTTCTAATAAAAAAAAAGAGGATACAATTTGAATGTGTTTATTCACAGGCAAGCAGTGTTCCTTACTGTACCCTTTCACTGCATGAAGAAGGGATAAAGAACAGAGAAACAGCAGTTTAATAAACAGTATTAGACGCAATAACCTTCCTGATAGGTAACGCGTGGAAAATACACGTCCTGCTATTGCGCTGGCTCTTCATAACTCTCCAGCTTTCAGCATCCATCTACTGTAAACTGCTTCTTGTGCAATGACTCTTCCTCACTGCTGCTCCATCTGCCAGCAGGTAAGGGGAATTCAAAGTGCCACCTGGTCAGCACGATGACCTTGCTCGGAGACGAAGCGAGTGAGCTGAATATCCCTGCCCAGTGTGGTCCCTGTCAGACAGAGCCCTCAAGTACCTCCTGAACTCCCGTTTCCCACCGAGCAATGCAACACACAAATCACCAGGTGGCTCTATTATGTAGCAGTCACTGCCAAAGGGATCCCAAGCCTTACATAAGCCCTGGCTTTCATGGAGTGCAACGGCTGCGTGATTATTTGAATAAAAATACCCCGTTTCCCATGGAGACTGCGCCCCGTGGCTTACACCTTGTTGGCGACAAAAGAAACAACCTGGAGATGCTGTTAACCTCTGTAAAGATGTGAGAAAAGCTCAGCTGAAGAAAGCAAAGTGAATGGTGGCATTGACTGATTGTTTAGTGCAGAACTCATTATGGTTACCGGCATGTGAACTCTGCCCTCAAATTTGTTTGGGGCATTTTCGTTTTCAGAGCCTGCAGTGGGATAACTGAGGTGAGAACTGACACTGTACACTGTTTGAAGGACAGCATCCTGCATGAAACTAAAACAATTAGTCATACAATGTCTTCCCAAAAGTTTTATTAGCAATTGAAGCAATTTCATGTTTTGATAATCACATTTTGGCTCAATACGTGCACATAAAGACAACAATTCTCACTGTATATTACAAATTTAACTACCCTGAGCTTGCAGCTTCTACAAAATTACAGATGAACATAAAAAAAGGTTCCTATTCTTGCATCCCAATTAAAAAGGAACATATTTTCAAGTACCTTAGCTTACTCCTGCAGACCCAGTCACTAAAATTTGCAGCAAAAGCAATCGGATTTACAGCCTCAGATTACCTGGGGTTGAGCACGGAAGTACAAGCTATCACATGACTTTAGAATGGGCACTCATACCCACTTTTTAAGCTATTTTACCTCTTCACATTAATGTGATCACCGCCATTCCTTAAAGCTGAACATCTATGCAAGTCCTTCCTTCGTCAGGACTTTGTCAACAGTTGCAAAAGTAGCTGCCATAATTAATGTCAAGAATTTTTGAAAGGACAGGATTATGCCCAGCTAAGTACTTTTTTCAAGCTGTAAAAGCCCAACTTCATACGTAAGAAAAAAAAAAAACAGCCCTGGGTATTTTCAGATGTACTACATCCAAGCCACTTGGCACATATTAATAAGGTAAGCCAGTTTTCCAACCATCAGTAGGCACCCTGATAGAATGCAGAAGCCACTCTAACTATAAAGGAAACCTCCAAGGGCCAGAGATTAAATTCTATGTGCCTTAGGTCAAAAGGTCACCAGGGATGAAGGTAGATCATTTGTGTACACCACAAAGCCATTGCTCACTTCAGCAGAACTGGCAGCCAGAGGAGAACTCTTCAACATTGGAATACCAGAGGGATTATAATTCCGAAGTGAGATGCTTTAAACCCAGTTACATTGAGGAAGCTTCTCCCTCATTTGCATCTGCCTGTAGCCAGATTGTACGAACCTGATGGCATCCAGGAATTGCACCAGTATGTAACCAGAAAACACCAAAACATTAACGTATTATTCCACCCACTTTTACATTAGACTCTTATCAGAGCAAAATCTGAGACGTATCTCACTGGAAGGTTCGGTACCCGAGGGAGCTTCTTGGATTACTACCCAAGTCAGAATCTTGCCCTAGATACGCAAGATGTCAATCGCTACTATTCTCTCATGTTAAAGTGGCATTTTATTCACATTGCATATTTTAACACACTCATTCTAGGTTGATTGTGTATCTTGACTTCTTTGTGGTATTTAGTTGTTTATTGTAGACTGACATGGTTAATTCTCAAAGTTTCATTTGTGTATCTTCATTTCCTAGCTTAATATAGACTCAGAATTTGATGGACATTTGCAGATACACACACATTTCCATATAGAGAAGATAGAATCTGAACATTCAATGCAGATGTCAATGTACTAACACAAGAATTAGCATCACAGCAGCAAAACAGAAACAAAACGACTGTCAGAAGAAAACCACCGTATTAAAATTTGCACCGGCAGTGCCCAGACAAGATCCAACGCTTGCAGGTTTATGGGCATCAGACAATTCCGAACATGCATTATGACAGATGTCCTCATTTTTGTATGCAAATGTTTCCACCAGAAAAATGCATCTGCATGTAAGAAGTAGATGGGAATTTTGATATACACACTTTGTAAGAACAAAACCAAAAATTGTGCCGTGCTTGTTCTGCCCTGTAACACCTGTTAATGCTCCCATCTCAGCACTTATAAAAATCAAGCCCAGAGAAAAAACTGATGACTTCCAAACCTTCACTTGAACAGAAAATAGTGTTTCCTCAATTTCACACTTTAGGTTTTTGGATTTTTCTTCTCGAACAATAGGGGAAGAATAATGATCCTATCAATGAAGAGCCCTTGTAATAACTTTTACAGCTCAGAAAGCACCTCAAGTTCAAGTTGGCATTTAAACATCATCAGAAGCTGTCTGCAATCCCTCCAAGAGATTCTTTAAATATTTTTATTTGTATGCAAAGATGTGAAAAGAAACCAGAATCTACTTGAAGAAATCACAATGAGAATCAGCACAAATGCCCAAAGCGCATGACTCTGCAGTAGCCACCTGCTCATTTATTAATCACTACTCCATCATTTCAGTCAATGCTCCGATTTAATCACTCCCTTGACTGTCTATGCTGAATAACGGCTAAAGTCTCTGGTAGGGATTTGATCATGGGTTTCTGTGAGTCACCTCTGCTGCACCTTCACTTCAGACACTCAGCTACAAAGGGTTAAACCTTGCCTATACTCCAAACACTTCTTCTGGTTCACTTGGCCTTCATGCCCCCAAACCACCCAATGTTAATTTTTAAGAAAATGAACCTTAAAAATTGTTCTCTCTGTGGCATCCCAGGAAAACCATCTCAGTCCATGCTGTGGTCAAAGTCTACCTAAACTAGGAACCTGCAAAATTAGTAACACAGGCTACAGCTTGACCATGTGAGCTGTTGAGTGCACACTGGCAAAGCTGGGTGCTTTCGCTGGATAAAGAAATGGAGTCAACTTCTCCATTTGTCACAATACAAGGATGCCTCCACCTGCACATAGTCCTAGCAGGGTCTTTACCGGCTGCCTCTTATGCTCGAGCTAGCATTCCTTACCTTTGGAATCTCACCTACAGAGGAGTGAGGGGGAGCTTTTTGCATTAAGAAAAAAAAAAAAGCAAGCCTGAAATTATGGTTTAACAAATACAATTCACACTGCCTAGTCTGGGAAAACAAAGCTGAGGCCAAGCAATTTAAAAGCAAACAACACAGGACAAAACATTTTTTACATAAACTGCTGTTCACGTTCTGCAAGTCAATGTAAGGGGGGAAAAGAAAGGAAGCGTAAAATGGTCCTTATCAAAGTGCAGATTGTCCTGTATAATGAGGCTAAAGTGAAAACCTGAATAATAGGATCTTAAAAGCTTTAATTATTTTCTTTTCTTCCAGTCTGATGGCATCCACCTGTAGCCTTCAAACGCGACCTTTGTTAAATCCGTCCTTCCCTCTTCTCAGCACACGGCTGCTCCTGGGTGGAAGCTGCAGCACTCCAGCGCTGCCCACGTTAAGGCCACTCGCTCTTACAGAATCATAAGCCACAAGCACTACGCCGTAATAAAGCAATCACTCCATCAGCACGCACGCCTCCCACCCCCAACTTTTCCTGTCTTCTTAAGCCATTAGTGACAATGACTCCATGTGTCACGTTCACAGCAAAGAGCAAACCACCAGGGTTCAGAGTATTTCTACTTGAGCTCAGTGGCTTCCAGGACAAGTCATCCCCTTTCCCCTTCACTTAAATCAACTAATTGGAGTCTGAAAGTTTGTGTTCCCCAATAATTTTACCATATGAATCATGGGGCAGGAAAGTTGTTTCAGATGTTTCAGTGTTCTAATACAAACTATTCCCATGCAACAACCTTTTTTCCTCCTATAACTTTGTTGTTGGGTTTATTATTTATATTTCCATTTTCTAGTTCATTCTCAGGACATGCATGTTCTCTTTGAATAACAAATTAGAAATGAAAATCTTCTGTCAGCAGCAGCAATCACAGCACATTCCATTAAAAAAAGCCTTTAACAATACCTGTGATTAAATCAATTTGCTTTGCCCTTTTTAAAATACTTCTGCATCTCTCAGAACACATATTGCATACGTTTATTTCCAAACCCACGTAGCAAATACAAATGAAAATAAAATGACATTATACATTTCAACAGATCAGACATGAAAGAGACATATGTAATTAACTGTACCTAGTAGCTGGACAGTAAATGGCAAATAACTCCATCCTGCCTTTGTGCGTAGAACTCTTGATTTTCCATTTTGTGTAATCTCTCATAAGAAAAAAGAGAATATCCGTGAAAACAAAAAATATTGCTGCTGCGCCAGAGCCCAGGGCTGCCTACTGAAACCCCTCCTAGGGAAACAATTAAAAATGCATCTATTTAATCCACCTAGAATACACAAAATATTTTGAATCACGCTTAACTGTAGCAACAGGTAGGTTTTTAAGTCTTAAAAGTAAACTCTGTAGCTGCGGTTTAGAAGCCAGGGAATGAGTTAAACAGACACTAAGCCAAAACAATCCTACTCGAAAATTTCTCAAAGGAATCCCTTTTAAGAACCGTAATTTTAACTTACGCCAGAAAGCATATTCATTTGCCCATGGGTCTTGGCCACACTGGCATTGACAGAGGATGGCAAAGCCACTTAGACGGCTGTGACAGCACAGGTCTGTGTGCTCCAGAGCAGGCACGGAGGGGGAACATGAACACCCCTACACGGGGCAAAAATGGAGAGAAAAAGTAAAGGAGGCAAAACAGTAGTCAAGTGGACAGGACTACTAAAAGTAGAAAAAAATGAAAAAATGTGTTTACTTTATGAATATGCTGCATTTCCCCCCCCCACACACACAATTTTTTATTCTTCTCCCAGAAAACCAGTTTATGAAACTACTCAAACATATCACAGAGCATGTGTTGGGTTGGAAGGGACCTCTAAAGGCCATCTAGTCCAACCCCCCTGGCATAAGCAGGGACATCTCCAACTAGGTCAGATTGCTCAGAGCCCCATAAAGCCTGACCTTGACTCTAGGGATACGCTTACAGTTAGTAAGACCTTCACCCTTCAGCTTCTGAATGAATATCGATGACTTCAGAGGGGGAATAAAGAAGCATCATTTTTCTATGACAAAACTTAAGTTACACAACTTTGTTCCTTTACTACCATTATGATAATTATTCCTCAGATACGAGCCCAATGCTGGAAGCGCAGTACTTTCATACACTTTTAACCAATGCAGTTAATATTTTTCAGGATTTCTTTAATGTTTCATATTTAATGTTGAATTCGGAAACTAATGGTAGAGAATCAAAATTGGCAGGTAAAGAGAGTGGAGAGGTTTGAGATTTCGTGACTGCTTAAGATTACTACATATAGTAGAGCAGTAAAATATTTATCTCGCTGACAAAAATGATTTACAAAGGAGGAATGACTAACACATCACCGACTACACTGAGTATTGTTCCTCAACCTCACGGAGTGGGATCAGACAGACAGGACTGTAGGCATCTCCATAAGACAACCAGAAAAAAATCCAGTCACCTCAGCTGCCAAGAGACATTACAGCAGATCTCTGCTATAAATCAAATGAACCTGAGTCTTCAGATATTTTATTTTAATAACTTTACCAGCAGTCTCTTCTTTTGAAATTAATACATCTGCTCTAGTGGTTTTCAGTTTTCCTTGTAAAACAATGACAGCTAATAGGAAAGCACTGTCACGTATTCTGACTAAAGGTAATGTATATGTGACAGCTGTGTGATCATCAGCAGGAAAGTATTTCCAAAAGACAAAAGGAATAATTAAAACGAGCCTGCAGTCCTAGCTTTGGATTTAAATGTTTAAATGTTTTAATTTGAAAGAACAATGGCTCCTTGAAGCTCCTTCACCACCAGTACTGACAGCCTGTCATTTCTTAACCAGCGTTAAATAACAGTTGTGCAAGTCTGAGCACCAAACAGCAGATTATGCCTGATGAGCCCTAAACCAGCACCAATGCTTCTAAGAGCAGAGACGAACAGAGCTTTGCAACCTTTTGAAGCATTTATTCCAGTAACAAAGCATCTTTGGAAAGAAAGCTAATGCAGTGAGCCTGGATCGTGTTTAACTCTCTTTCCACGTGCAGTTACCTTGGGCACAGCAAACCCCTAACAGTGCTGGGTGGCGATGTCCTGCCCGCTGACACAGCCTGTGCACGTGTCCACATGGCCACTTCCACTGTTGATGACCTCGATTTTCCATCCGAAAGCTAATCCCAGAGCGTACACAGACTCCGAGGCAACAGGGAAGGCTTAGGGAGGTACCTGTGCTCACCATGAAGCCAGGTGCATGTCAGTGGCAAAAAAATTTCCCACTACAGCCAGACAAGTGTTTTTCATTGAAAAAGGCTTCACTCAAGAAGCATCAAAATCTTAAAAGTTTGAATGTTTTTTCCAAAAAAAGCTGACTTCTCCTTTCTGTGGACAATTCTGCCTGAAAACTATTTTATTTATCTAGGTTAACAAAATATTTTAATGAAAAGAACTTTCTTTTTTTTTCCCAGAGAACTCCAGGACAAGGTGTAAAGGAAAAAAGGTCCCTTCTTAGCGAACTGCTTCAAACATGATGCAGCATTCCTCTGTGGTCTTCTCTTCTCCTTCTGAATAGAATTCATCAATTCAGGCTCCCTGCTGAAGCTAGTGGCTTCAGAGCCACACAGGCAGGAATATGCATCAGATGATGAGACTTGGCATTTTCTCTCTCTGTCTTTTGAGAGAAACACATAATGAAACAGTAGTAGAATGTTAATTATTTGCATTAAACTCCAAATCCTCATCACCAAATTAAAAAAAAAAAAAAAAAATGTGCAGGTCTGAAGCGTTTTCCACCTAACTTACAAGACAGAAGTCAACACACGCGGGACTGGTACCCATCTGTAGATATATACTGATCAACCACGAGAAAGACAGAATAAATAACATGGAAGATAGATAGTTTGATTGCTTTTCAGTGACATTAGTGTCACTGGAAGAGTTGTGGCTCCAAATGTTTCTGTATCCTGCTTCCCTTTCTCCTCCGCTTGCATCCTTCCACAAGAATGCAGAAGGAAACAGAACAACACAGGCTTTTAATATAGCAGATGTTTATTAGAAAAAGGTCAGGCATTCAAAGAAAGATTGAACCTCCAGACAGCAAGGCAATGCATCACCTGGTTAAAAAATAAATGTTCTAACATCACTGAACCACTTTTAACCACACAGCTAAAAGGGATTCCTTTTTTCATTTTAGTTTATATGACTCCTAAAAGAAAACACTGTTGTAAATATTGCCTTTAAATAAACACTTTATGATTTGACAGATTTACTGGTGACTAAAGTAAATCCATCACAGCAAAATAAGAAGGGGAAATACCAATCAAAGTATTTTCCTGTGATTTGGGATTTTGGCTTAATTTAGCAGTTTTAATTTTTCTACTGTCTGAATTATTTATTCCTTTTCCCCTTCAGGGCATGCACATCATGTTGCAAAAACAGTGAGAATAGCAAAATCAATTTTTTTGTTTGTTTCTTATTCAACTAAATGAGAACTTTGTATAGCCTGGGAGATTGCACCAAAGATGCAGAGATGGAACTGTTAACCATGTGGAAGAGAAGATGCATCCATGAGTGAGAAGGACACTTGCACAAGACTTATTAACCACTACACACCTTCAGAGCCCAACAAGCAATATCACAGGTTCCAAACACCCTATGCCAAGTAGCCCTCTGGTCAGTGGCTCTTCCTGAGCTGATTCCTGGTGGCATAACCACCAACCCTGGAGAAGATCCTTCAAGCCAGTACCAAGGCCAAACCTGCTGACCACCCACGACGCTAACAGGTAGATTCCTGAGGGGCCCAAGGCTGTTTGCTATTTTGCTATTGTATTCTCCAAGCAGGAAAAACAGAGAAATCCAAAACCAGGAACATGCATCTTCAAGGTTTCTTTCTAAAGATCTGGTCTGTCATGCTGCAAGATCTTGGAAAGCACCTTAGACTAACAGACTGCCATTGTGCGAGCTTCTGAGGACTTGGCTGCACTCAAACAACAAAAATATCATCAGTTCATTAGAGCTCAACAGCAAAACTCCCACTCACTTCAAAGGGTTAAGATTTCACCCAGAATATTTTTGCAGTAACTGATTTTTTCCTCCGGTTTTCCACATATATTCATCAATTCTCAAGCAAGAATTTGCCTTTGCTTACTGCAGAGTATAGCTCACTCCAACGAACATTCTCAAGATGTTATTGAAATACAGATATCCAGATCCGCCATAAATTTTGCATAGGAGGTGATATAGAGTAATCAGAAAACAGCATCAATGGAAAGCCAAGTTACTCTTCCTCCAAGTGCGACACTTTGCAACTTTTCAAGTGTTCAATAAAATATAAGTCTTCCAAAGAGTACCCTGCACATATAACACTTTCCTTTTACTGTAAAATGCATCTTATTGATTTATAATGTACTTTTGAGGAGAACAAAACCTAGCCTATAAAACTAAAATTCAGGAGAAAGCATGACTGCCTCTCGTAAAGGAAACTCCACACCGTTAGTGAGGGGCTCAAAGATTCTCATTGTTTCTGATGGATGAGTTGTGTTCTACTGTTGTTTACTTACCATAAATAAGAAATACAAGACAAAAAATGCAACTATAAATGTTAAAAAGTAATCACTATTTAAATTATGCATTACAATAGAAGTAAAGTTTGTTATTTAAGACACTGAAAGCTGTTTTTGTTAAAAGTACTAGAGAATAGGATCTGAGCCTTAAATAGGCATACAAGGAAACCAAGGGTTTTTGCTCTTCCATTAAAACAGAACATCTTTAGTAATTTAACAACTTTTCATAGGACTGTAATCAAGACTTGAGCATGTTCAGAACAGTATCAATGCTGGTTTTTCAACTTCATCTTTGTTTACAAAGTGTATTATCAAGATGAAGTGCAAAGAGTCACTCACAGATACGGGGAAAATCTTTCTGATTGTTATTATTCCATCAAAGCACTGGTTATGTCTGTGCAAACAGTAACAAAATCATCTCTACCTTGGGAAGATGAGATCTGTGTTGATGTTATTCAAGCCTACATGGTAAATGCATTTGTTCTCATAACAGAAAAAAAAAAAATCTGCTGCTGTGTTTAGTAAATGAGGGCAGCAGAAATGCCAAAAAGGGTCGGTAGATAAAACAGCTGTTACTCACTTTCTAGGGGAAGTTTACTTAAGCTTATAACCGTGGTGGAAAGAAGTAGCAAAATAATTACAAGTGAGAGACAGTCAAGCTTTACGGCTCAGAGACATTAAACACATCCATAAAAGTCTCGCCCTGTTACTGCTGTGCATATAAGTCTCACATTGAAGACTTTTTGTAACACGTTTTTAGCCAGTACAGTTGAAGGTGTGGAAGGTGTAACTCCTGAATTTGCAGAGATCTTGGCATGCGCAAGGGAGTGCTTTTCATACATAATATTAATATATGCTATATTACCAGTCTCTTTATTCTTGATTTATGATGTTATCTCTCCTAGAAGGTGCACGAGAATTCTGGAGAAGCTGTTGTTCAAGCCACCCCTGCTGCCCTTCACAAGCTGTACAGCCTCTGCTATGCACAGCAATACACGCATATAGGACATTTTTAGCTCCGAAAAGTTGTAAATCAAAAGCACATCAATCCAGTAGCATTGCTCAATAGAACTACAAAAACATTACATTGTATCTGCTGTAGCAACAGTTTTGCTAAATAAATATAGTTAACAAATGCTGCCAAAATGGGAAGTCTTTCAGTCTATTGGATTAAAGGAAAGCTGGTTCATCTGCATCCTCTACCAGGAAAGAGAACTTAATGCCCCACTGGAAGCAGGATTCCTCTACTAACGCTCATGAACTCTCTAGGATGCTTGCAATTTTCCCTTCTCAAGCTCCAGTGTAGAATTCTCAGCTCACTTCCCCAGGATTGGTGTTTACCGCAGGCTGCATTTTTCTGAAGGAGAGGAGTCTTGGTAAAAAGCAGAAAGATACAGAAGACAAGTGAAAAAGAACTTCTGAAATCCAGAGTGAGCACAGAACATACTACAAAGTAACATGGCAAGCAAATTTAAGGATAGATTTTTACATCAGGCCAATCTCCAAGTAGGAATGGCCAACAGACCTTCACTCAGAAATCACCTCTGATTTCGAGGAATTTTCACAAAAAACCAAATAATTTAAAAAGACCACACACAGAAAGGAGTGGGAGTAAATCCCACTCAGTGCTTGCCACTTTTCTTAATTTAAAACATACATTTGTACAGTTAAATCCCCCATTACCAGCATAAATTTCATAGTTGACAATGTCTGTAATTAAACTCTGAAATTCACACTGCTGATAGTTGTCCTGCATGGCACAAGTTTTGCCTGAAAACAGCATTTAAACTGTTTCCTATTTCTCAAACCATCAAACTTGAAAGCCCACTAGATGAGATGAATTTTTCTTGAGAAATAAAACTAAATTGAGTTTGTTTGAAAGATCAAACTGTAAGGACAAGATTGAAATAAATGTTTGGTCACAACAAATGACCTGCTATATAAATCAAGCTCAAAGTATATAAACAAAGAAAATGCAAAAAAAAAAAAAAAAAAAACAGGCAACCATCAGTTCTGCAGATTCAACCTAAGGAAATGAAAACTGTACGAAGGAACCACATGAGTAACAGAAAGTAGCTGCAAGAGCTCTGAGGAAGCATCAGCTGAAACACAGGTTCCCTTAGTCAAGATTCGGATCACGCAGCCCTGCAAATGAGGGATACCCCCACTGCGAACTTCACTTGTAAAACACAGTAACACCAATATTGCTCTATTTATCACGGAGCAATTTAAATTTGGCCGGAAGACACGCCAAGAGACTTGATGCATCTTTGTCTTAGACGTTCTATGGGGGTTCCATAAATCAACATGAGCTGCATCACCCCCCAACGTGAGCTGGAGATCCACACCCTCCATCCAAAAGACCTTGTGGTGTTGGCGTTTTGGGTGCAGAAGAGATGCACTCGTAGTTATTTTTCATCAGTGCTTTGCCTTTGCGCCAGTCACAAGTTCTGCAACTTCTCCAGCACAGCCTGCTATCTACTCCTCTGTTTCTAAGGCCTTCCTCTGCCTTTTGGCCAGCTCTTCCTTGATCCCGATGTTCAATTAATATTCTGTTTGCTGAGTAAACTTACCAGGATCTTTTACAGCCCACTGCATTGTGCTTTAAGGTGGAAGAGAAATAAATGTAGATTTAACTCTTAGTTATAAATATTTATTTTACATTCCCAATGATTTTTTACTACCAGTTCTTCCATACTGTGGAAGAACATACTTCCCACTATTTTGAAATATCTAAGTCAGCTAAAAACAACTACAACTTCCATGAATCATTGGGAAGTCCTCCGGAAGCTGTGGGGGATGCGGCAAGATATAAAAATCTGAGGGAAAACAGAAGACTCTCTCTTTTCCCTCCTCGCCACATTGAGAGAGCACCACTGGGACCGTAGCCCGGAGACTCGCCACAGCCATCCCCGTCACTGTGGTCACAGCCGGTGTCTCTATCTCTCTCTCTCACGCGCGCGCAAAGCACTTGGCATGACTGCTCCTGCCGAGTACGCGCGTGCCCCGGCCGGGCGTGTGCTGCCGGGGAAGGACTCTGGGCGCGTAACTGCCCTAAGCCGTTTGAAGGCTGCGAGTCGAAGAAGTTGCGAGCCAAAGAAGAAAATGGCTAGTCGCTGCCGCACCAGAGAGACCACTGCAAAGAAGTTGGTGCCGAGCCAGCACGGCTGCCTCGACTGCCGCCGCTCTAAGCCGGGTCCTGTCGTCGCCCGCCAGCACGAGCTGCCATGCCTGGAGCCAAGCCAAGCCAGATCCTGTCGCCAGACCCCGCCCAGATCATCGCCACACGCCAGAAAAGGGGTAGATACATACGACACATACACACACCCATACACAATTGCACCCACACCACGCCATCTACATACAGGTCATATTTTGACCCAATTAAGTTCTTATTTGCCCTATCCCCTCAGTGGTTTTCTAGTTCTCCTC